>CM053036.1:186233976-186251018 GCA_028564925.1 Lithobates sylvaticus
AAATTTGCACCCTTAGAAATCCTGAAGGCGGTGATTGGTTTTCGGGGCCCCGTACGCGCTAGGCTCCCAAAAAGTACCACACATGTTGTATCCCCGTACTCAGGAGAAGCAGCTAAATGTATTTTGGGGTGCAATTCCACATATAACCATGGCATGTGTGAGCAATATATAATTTAGTGACAATTTTTTGTAATTTTTTTTTTTTTGTAATTTTTCAATCACTTGGGACAAAAAAAAATATTCAATGGGCTCAACATGCCTCTCAGCACTTAGCTTGGGGTGTCAACTTTCCAAAATGGGGTCATTTGGGGGGGGGGGGGGGGGGGTTGCTATTTTGGCATTTTGTGGCCTTCAAAACTGTGATAGGTAGTGAGGAGTGAAATCAAAAATTAGCACCCTTAGAAATCCTGAAGGCGGTGATTGGTTTTCGGGGTGGTGTACGCGGCTAGGCTTCCAAAAAGTCCCACACATGTGGTATCCTCGTACTCAGGAGAAGCAGCAAAATGTATTTTGGGGTGCAATTCCACATATAACCATGGCATGTGTGAGCAATATATCATTTAGTGACAACTTTTTGTAAAAATTTTATTTATTTATTTATTTTTTTTGTCATTCAATCACTTGGGACAAAAAAAAAAATCAATGGGCTCAACATGCCTCTCAGCAAATAGCTTGGGGGTGTCTACTTTCCAAAATGGGGTCATTTGGGGGGTTTTGTGCCATCTTGGCATTTTATGACCTTCTAAACTGTGATAGGTAGTGATAGGTAGTGAGGAGTGAAATCAAAAATGTATGCACTTAGAAATCCTGAAGGCGGTGATTGGTTTTCGGGGTGCCGTACGCGGCTAGGCTTCCAAAAAGTCCCACACATGTGCTATCCTCGTACTCAGGAGAAGCAGCAAAATGTATTTGGGGTGCAATTCCACATATAACCATGGCATGTGTGAGCAATATATCATTTAGTGATTTCGGGGGGTTTTTTGTCTTTATTTAACCACTACGCGCCCGCGCTATAGCCGAAAGACGGCTGCAGCGTGGACGCTCCCTGCCGGGAGGACGTCCCTGGACGTCCTCCTGTTTACTTCCCTAATGTGCGCTCCTGAGAGCGCGCATCGGGGAAGTTCTGTGCTGGCCGTGTCCGTCGGACACTGCCGGTCACAGATCGCTGTAAACGGCCAATCACAGCGGCCGTTTACAGCGAGATCGGGCTGTCCAATGAGAGATGATCTCATATGTTTGCATATGCAAACATATGAGATCATCTGTCAGCGCCGCTCTGCCTCCTCACACAGACAGCGTGTGAGGAGGGAGAGAGGAACAGCGCCGTAAGTAAAAAAATAAATAAAAATAAAGTGATCTGTCCCGCTGCCACCTGTCATCAGTACCACCTGTCCCCAGAGTGCCATCAGCCACCTGTCCCCAGTACCACCAGTCCCCAGAGTGCCATCTGCCAGTGCCACCTGTCCCCAGTACCACCTGTCCCCGGTGCCATCCATGCCATCTGCCAGTGCCACCTGTCCCCAGTGCCACCTGTCCCCAGTGCCACATCAGTGCCACGTCAGTGCCATCTGTCATCAGTGCCTCATCAGTGCCACGTCAGTGCCACGTCAGTGCCATCTGTCATAAGTGCCACGTCAGTGCCATCTGTCATCAGTGCCACGTCAGTGCCATCTGTCATCAGTGCCACGTCAGTGCCATTTGTCATCAGTGCCACGTCAGTGCCATCTGTCAGTGCCATATCAGTGCCACGTGTCATCAGTGCCACGTATCAGTGCCATCTGTCAAAAGTGCCACCTGTCAGTGGCACGTGTCATCAATGTCACGTATCAGTGCTATCTGTCATCAGTATCACGTGTCATCAGTGCCATGTATCGGTGCCATCTGTCATCAGTGTCACGTATTAGTGCCATCTCTCATCAGTGCCACGTATTAGTGCCACATGATATCAGTGCCACGTATAAGTTCCATCTGTCAGCAGTGCCACATATTAGTGCCATCTGTCAGTGTCACGTGTCATCAGTGCCCCCATATTAGTGCCATCTGTCATCAGTGTCACGTGTCACCAGTGCCCCGTATTAGTGCCATCTGTCATCAGTGCCACATCAGTGTCACGTGTCATCAGTGCCACCTGTCATCAGTGCCACGTCAGTGTCACGTGTCATTGTCCTGGTGCTCCAGGGCCTTCAAAAGTGTACTAGGTAGTCAACAAGTTAAATGTGTAATTTATGCTCCTAGAACACGTGATGGCGCTCCCTGCATGTTGGGCCTCTCTAAGTGGAAAGGCTGTGGAAAAGTCCCACATATGTGGTATCGTAATACTCAGGAGGAGTAGCAGAATTTATTTTGGGGTGTCATTTGTGGTATACACATGCCATGTGAGAGAAATAACCTATTGCAATGACAATTTTGTGGAAAAAAATAAAAAATAAAAAAATAATTAATTTTGCAAAGAATTGTGGGAAAAAAATGACAACATCAAAAAGCTCACCATGCCTCTTACTAAATACCTTGGAATGTCTACTTTCAAAAAAGGGGTCATTTGGGGGGTATTTGTACTTTCCTGACTTGTTCGGGTCACAAGAAATGAGATCGGCCACCAGTACATCAGATGTGATCAATTTTGTATAATTCGCACCACAGTTTGTAGAGTCTGTAACTTTCATAAAGACCAAATAATATCCACTAATTTGGGTTATTTTTACCAAAGATATGTAGCAGTATAAATTGTGGCCAACATTTATGAAGAAAAAATTATAATTTGCTAACTTTTATCACAGAAACAAAGAAAAATGTGTTTTCTTTTTCAAAATTTTCGGTCTTTTTTCATTTATAGCGCAAAAAATAAAAAACCCAGAGGTGATCAAATACCACCAAAAGAAAGCTCTATTTGTGGGAAAAAAAGGACAAAAAATTCATTTGGGTTCAGTGTTGCATGACTGAGTAATTGTCATTCAAAGTGTGAGAGCACCGAAAGCTGAAAATTGGTCTGGGCAGGAAGGGTGTTTAAGTGCCCAGTAAGCAAGTGGTTAATCACTTGGGATAAAAAAAAATATATTCATTGGGCTCAACATGCCTCTCAGCAAATAGCTTGGAGTGTCTACTTTCCAAAATGGGGTTTTTATACTGCCCTGCCATTTTAGCACCTCAAGAAATGAGATAGGCAGTCATAAATTAAAAGCTGTGTAAATTCCAGAAAATGTACTCTAGTTTGTAGACGCTATAACTTTTGCGTAAACCAATAAATATACGCTTATTGGCATTTTTTTTACTAAAAACATGTGGCTGAATACATTTTGGCCCAAATGTTTGACTAAAATTGAGTTTATTACATTTTTCTTATAACAAAAAGATGAAAATATCTTTTATTTTTTCCAAAATTTTCGGTCTTTTTCCGTTTTATATCGCAAAAAATAAAAATTGCAGAGGCAATCAAATACCATCAAAAGAAAGCTCTATTTGTGGGAAGAAAAGGACGCAAATTTCGTTTGGGTACAACATTGCATGACCACGCAATTACCAGTTAAAGCAGTGCAGTGCGAAATTGTAAAAAGACCTCTGGTCCTTAGGCTGACAATTGGTCCGGGGCTTAAGTGGTTAAAAACAAAAACCAGTGTTGGCTACCTTGTCCTCCTTCACCGCCACTTCCACCTACACCTACACGGCCACATCCACCGCCACCTCAACCTCCTACTCCATTGGACCTCATCCTCCTAGGTCAAGATTATTATTTTTTTTTTATTATTTCAAAGTATTTTATTTTGTATCACAAGAATAATACATTTTTCTTCTGTTTTTGCTGTGAGGTTGATTCCCAGGTATTTAATGGAAGAGGCACTCCATTGAAAATTAAAGTTCTTTTGTAAGAGGTTTACAGTGTCTGGTGGAAGGGAAATGTTGAGGGCTTGTGACTTTGAATAATTTACCCGTATGCCTGAGATCTTGGAAAATTCATCTAAAGAGTGGCAAGATTGGGGAGAGAGGTTATAGGGGAGGTAAGGAATTGAATGATGTCGTCTGCAAACAGGCCACATTTGTGAACCTGAGAGCCACATTGAACTCCTTGTATGTTGGGATCCCGGCGAATGGAGATGGCGAGTGTCTCAATTGCTTTTGCAAAGATTAGCGGAGATAAAGGACAGCCTTGTCTGGTGCCTTTGGCTATATGTATTGGTATGGAGTAGTGGCCTTGAAGCCTAATATAGGCTTTTGGATTTGAATAAAGAGCTCGGATCAGGCCCATAAACTTGTCACCAAAGCCCCAACGTTCAAGGATTGTAAAGATGTATGGCCAGGAAACCGAATCGAAGGCCTTTTGAAGGTCCAGTGATAAAAGCATGCCTTATTGTTTTGGACCTCCTGGCCAGTTTGTCTGGAGGATGGAGGCTATGTCTATGGCTCTTCTGATCTGATCAGGGCCCTGTCTGCCTGGGATGAACCCCACTTGATCCTTATGAACATATCGGTTAATGAAGGAAGCTAGACGATTTGCAAGGAGTTTGGTAAGGATTTTTAAGTCTCTATTGATGAGGGAGATGGGTCTATAATTACTGACTTCTACCGGGTTTTTATCTGGTTTCAGTATTACTGCAATGTAGGCTGTGTTTAGGTGAGGATCAAGTGAGGTTCCCTGTGTCTTTGCATTCAATTTTTTTGTCAAATGTGGAGTCAGGGTGGTGGTAAATGTTTTGTAATAGGGGTTAAGGAGACCATTGGGGCCTGGAGCAGAACCTGATTTGAGGTTATTAATGACTTTCTGTACCTCTTCTTCTGAGAAGGGAGCCTCCAGCATATTATTTTATATTTTTTATGTATTTTATGTTATTTTAAGTTATTTCCCTATCCACATTTGTTTGCAGAGCAATTTCCTTGCTCTTAACAACATGTTGCTGCCATTTGCAGCCCTCTAGCCCTTTCCAATACTTTTTTAGAGCCATTTTAGTCCTCAAAAGTTCATGAGAGCTTTGGACATGAGAGGAGCCATTTTGGCTCTGGAGAAATCAAAGTTCATAGACCATGAATAAGACATTGTTTTTCTGTCTTATGAGAGTCTGTAATTCTTGTCTGTACCACCTTCCCAGACCATAATTTAAAGGTTTGGATATTTATAGATAAGGGGGGAATCGTATTTCAAGTGAGCTTACAGACCTAATTCCTATTTCTAGAATAAGCTACAGAAACCAGAGGGCTTATTCACAATTCTTATCATATTGTATTTTAAATGATGTTTTCTTTTATAATATGTTTATAGTATATATGTATTAGTTATTCATTTATAAACCTGTCCACAAATATACTATTATTATAAAGTCACAAGTGTGAGATTCCAGTTGTATTGACATGGAACTTTTTAGGCTTATCGTTAAAAGTATGACTTCTCTTTAATGGCATTTACCAACACAACTAATGATGTGGGAAAACTGTCTCATAGTCATATATTTTAAGGAACGCCACAGTGTCTAGAGGAAATTGACACATGTTGAACAGCATTAGACCATTAATGGTGTTTTGCTAAGCCAAGGTCAGAAGGTCATGTCAATCACATTTAAAGTAATTTCTGATCCAACACTGCCCGTAAGAGGCTGAAATTGTTAATTATTCAAAATGGGGTTGGTCATGGTTGCCATGGAAACATATAAACAACATTGTCATATGACATCATGAACTACATAGTATGAGACATACACACCCACGTTTGTGGTGAGATAAAAGGTGTTACTCATAGGAGAGCCTGATCTAGAGTCTGATTGGAAGAAAGAAAGATGGCTGAAGAAATGTAGAAACGTTGGCAGGAGTCCCCTTGGGACTCGATTAATCTGAAGCTTATCTAGATGACAGACTTCTTAAAGCTCTGGTAACATATTAGTTTGTTTATTATACCTTTTTGAATTGTTTTTACATTACTAAGACCATTTAAATATATGGCAAAGCAAATTGGAGTTGTATTATTTTTAACTGCAGTATGAAATAATTAATTCCAAATATTTAAAGACATACACAGTTTTATTTGTCTTTAAAAAGCTAAAAGCCAACATTTGTAAAATGGTTTTATCGAGATCTATGTAAACTAAATTCACTCTAAATTTAACAGAAGCCTTGATCGAATTATCAAGCTGTGTACAATATAACATTTTGTTTGTGCACATTTAAGAGTGTAAGTTTTACAATCTGTTTGTTTGAGAAGGATCATATAGTTAAGATTAGGGATGGGCCCGGTGCTCGAGGCGAACCCACGTTCGCATCGAGCACCGGGCGTTCGCTCGCTCGGCGAGCCCAGAACTATTTTGGCCGCTCCCATCACTTTCGTGTTTTGCGAGCGGCCCCGCAATGCATTGCGGCCGGCGCGGCCGGCGCAGTGCATTGCTGGCTGATGATTGGCCAAGCATGCACTGTGACCCCGCATGCTTGGCCAATCACAGCCCCGGAAACTCGAAGAGCCATAATTGGCTACAGGCAGGACGCCTGTAGCCAATTACAGCTCAGGGGCTGTAGTACACGCCCCCCCCTATAAAAGGCCGCCACGCCGTCTGCGCCGGTCACATGCTGTTCCGGCGCAGATAGAGCAGGCTAGATCTGTGACACTCTGCTGGATTTAGTTAGTTAGAGAGATTTACTTAGAGAGATTGAGTTAGATAGATACATTCATTTAGATTGATTTAGAATGGGGGCTTGTAGTGTGTTCGTGGCAGGCAGGCAGAGCTCCTATATTTTGTTCCCAGAAGCACCTATAGGACTTGTAGTGTGTTCGTGGCAGGCAGGCAGAGCTCCTATATTTTGTTCCCAGAAGCACCTATAGGACTTGTAGTGTGTTCGTGGCTGGCAGGCAGAGCTCCTATATTTTGTTCCCAGAAGCACCTATAGGACTTGTAGTGTGTTCGTGGCAGGCAGGCAGAGCTCCTATATTTTGTTCCCAGAAGCACCTATAGGACTTGTAGTGTGTTCCTGGCAGGCAGGCAGAGCTCCTATATTTTGTTCCCAGAAGCACCTATAGGACTTGTAGTGTGTTCGTGGCAGGCAGGCAGAGCTCCTATATTTTCTTCCCAGAAGCACCTATAGGACTTGTAGTGTGTTCCTGGCAGGCAGGCAGAGCTCCTATATTTTGTTCCCAGAAGCACCTATAGGACTTGAAGTGTGTTAGTCCCATCACACAGAGATCATATATTTTGTTCCCAGAAGCACCTATAGGACTTGAAGTGTGTTAGTCCAATCACACAGAGATCATATATTTTGTTCCCAGAAGCACCTATAGGACTTGAAGTGTGTTAGTCCAATCACACAGAGATCATATATTTTGTTCCCAGAAGCACCTATAGGACTTGAAGTGTGTTAGTCCCATCACACAGACCTATATTTTCTTCCCAGAAGCACCTATAGGACTTGAAGTGTGTTAGTCCAATCACACAGAGATCATATATTTTGTTCCCAGAAGCACCTATAGGACTTGAAGTGTGTTAGTCCAATCACACAGAGATCATATATTTTGTTCCCAGAAGCACCTATAGGACTTGAAGTGTGTTAGTCCAATCACACAGAGATCATATATTTTGTTCCCAGAAGCACCTATAGGACTTGAAGTGTGTTAGTCCCATCACACAGAGATCATATATTTTGTTCCCAGAAGCACCTATAGGACTTGAAGTGTGTTAGTCCAATCACACAGAGATCATATATTTTGTTCCCAGAAGCACCTATAGGACTTGAAGTGTGTTAGTCCCATCACACAGAGATCATATATTTTGTTCCCAGAAGCACCTATAGGACTTGAAGTGTGTTAGTCCAATCACACAGAGATCATATATTTTGTTCCCAGAAGCACCTATAGGACTTGAAGTGTGTTAGTCCCATCACACAGAGATCATATATTTTGTTCCCAGAAGCACCTATAGGACTTGAAGTGTGTTAGTCCAATCACACAGAGATCATATATTTTGTTCCCAGAAGCACCTATAGGACTTGAAGTGTGTTAGTCCAATCACACAGAGATCATATATTTTGTTCCCAGAAGCACCTATAGGACTTGAAGTGTGTTAGTCCCATCACACAGAGATCATATATTTTGTTCCCAGAAGCACCTATAGGACTTGAAGTGTGTTAGTCCCATCACACAGAGATCATATATTTTGTTCCCAGAAGCACCTATAGGACTTGAAGTGTGTTAGTCCCACCACACAGAGATCATATATTTTGTTCCCAGAAGCACCTATAGGACTTGAAGTGTGTTAGTCCAATCACACAGAGATCATATATTTTGTTCCCAGAAGCACCTATAGGACTTGAAGTGTGTTAGTCCCACCACACAGACCTATATTTTCTTCCCAGAAGCACCTATAGGACTTGAAGTGTGTTAGTCCAATCACACAGAGATCATATATTTTGTTCCCAGAAGCACCTATAGGACTTGAAGTGTGTTAGTCCCACCACACAGACCTATATTTTCTTCCCAGAAGCACCTATAGGACTTGAAGTGTGTTAGTCCAATCACACAGAGATCATATATTTTGTTCCCAGAAGCACCTATAGGACTTGAAGTGTGTTAGTCCCATCACACAGACCTATATATTTTCTTCCCAGAAGCACCTATAGGACTTGAAGTGTGTTAGTCCCATCACACAGAGATCATATATTTTGTTCCCAGAAGCACCTATAGGACTTGAAGTGTGTTAGTCCCATCACACAGAGATCATATATTTTGATCCCAGAAGCACCTATAGGACTTGAAGTGTGTTAGTCCAATCACACAGAGATCATATATTTTGTTCCCAGAAGCACCTATAGGACTTGAAGTGTGTTAGTCCCATCACACAGACCTATATTTTCTTCCCAGAAGCACCTATAGGACTTGAAGTGTGTTAGTCCCATCACACAGAGATCGTATATTTTGTTCCCAGAAGCACCTATAGGACTTGAAGTGTGTTAGTCCCATCACACAGAGCTCCTATATTTTCTTCTCAGCAGCACCCACAGGACTTCTAGTGTGTTAGTGGCATCACACAGAGCTCCTCTATTTTATTTGCAGAAGCACCCACAGGACTTCTAGTGTGTTAGTGGCATCACACAGAGCTCCTCTATTTTCTTTCCAGAAGCACCCATAGGACTTCTAGTGTGTTAGTGGCATCACACAGAGCTCCTATATTTTCTTCTCAGAAGCACCCATAGGACTTCTAGTGTGTTAGTGGCATCACACAGAGCTCCTCTTTTTTCTTTGCAGAAGCACCCATAGGACTTCTAGTGTGTTAGTGGCATCACACAGAGCTCCTATATTTTCTTCTCAGCAGCACCCACAGGACTTCTAGTGTGTTAGTGGCATCACACAGAGCTCCTCTATTTTCTTTGCAGAAGCACCCACAGGACTTCTAGTGTGTTAGTGGCATCACACAGAGCTCCTCTATTTTATTTGCAGAAGCACCCACAGGACTTCTAGTGTGTTAGTGGCATCACACAGAGCTCCTCTATTTTCTTTGCAGAAGCACCCATAGGACTTCTAGTGTGTTAGTGGCATCACACAGAGCTCCTATATTTTCTTCTCAGCAGCACCCATAGGACTTCTAGTGTGTTAGTGGCATCACACAGAGCTCCTCTTTTTTCTTTGCAGAAGCACCCATAGGACTTCTAGTGTGTTAGTGGCATCACACAGAGCTCCTATATTTTCTTCTCAGCAGCACCCACAGGACTTCTAGTGTGTTAGTGGCATCACACAGAGCTCCTCTATTTTCTTTGCAGAAGCACCCACAGGACTTCTAGTGTGTTAGTGGCATCACACAGAGCTCCTCTATTTTCTTTGCAGAAGCACCCACAGGACTTCTAGTGTGTTAGTGGCATCACACAGAGCTCCTCTATTTTCTTTGCAGAAGCACCCATAGGACTTCTAGTGTGTTAGTGGCATCACACAGAGCTCCTCTATTTTCTTTGCAGAAGCACCCACAGGACTTCTAGTGTGTTAGTGGCATCACACAGAGCTCCTCTATTTTCTTTGCAGAAGCACCCATAGGACTTCTAGTGTGTTAGTGGCATCACACAGAGCTCCTATATTTTCTTCTCAGCAGCACCCACAGGACTTCTAGTGTGTTAGTGGCATCACACAGAGCTCCTCTATTTTCTTTGCAGAAGCACCCACAGGACTTCTAGTGTGTTAGTGGCATCACACAGAGCTCCTCTATTTTCTTTGCAGAAGCACCCACAGGACTTCTAGTGTGTTAGTGGCATCACACAGAGCTCCTCTATTTTCTTTGCAGAAGCACCCACAGGACTTCTAGTGTGTTAGTGGCATCACACAGAGCTCCTCTATTTTCTTTGCAGAAGCACCCATAGGACTTCTAGTGTGTTAGTGGCATCACACAGAGCTCCTCTATTTTCTTTGCAGAAGCACCCACAGGACTTCTAGTGTGTTAGTGGCATCACACAGAGCTCCTCTATTTTCTTTGCAGAAGCACCCATAGGACTTCTAGTGTGTTAGTGGCATCACACAGAGCTCCTCTATTTTCTTCTCAGCAGCACCCACAGGACTTCTAGTGTGTTAGTGGCATCACACAGAGCTCCTCTATTTTCTTTGCAGAAGCACCCATAGGACTTCTAGTGTGTTAGTGGCATCACACAGAGCTCCTCTTTTTTCTTTGCAGAAGCACCCATAGGACTTCTAGTGTGTTAGTGGCATCACACAGAGCTCCTATATTTTCTTCTCAGCAGCACCCACAGGACTTCTAGTGTGTTAGTGGCATCACACAGAGCTCCTCTATTTTCTTTGCAGAAGCACCCATAGGACTTCTAGTGTGTTAGTGGCATCACACAGAGCTCCTATATTTTCTTCTCAGCAGCACCCACAGGACTTCTAGTGTGTTAGTGGCATCACACAGAGCTCCTCTATTTTCTTTGCAGAAGCACCCATAGGACTTCTAGTGTGTTAGTGGCATCACACAGAGCTCCTATATTTTCTTCTCAGCAGCACCCACAGGACTTCTAGTGTGTTAGTGGCATCACACAGAGCTCCTATATATTCTTCTCAGCAGCACCCACAGGACTACCGACTACAATGGCTGGAAGACCGCCAAGGGGAGGCAGAGCGTGCAGAGCCAAGAACACAGGGCAGGCAGGCTCTGTTTCTAGTGGACGTGGCCGTGGACGTGGACGTGGTCGTGCATCGTCATCAGCACGTGGCCATGGGACACGCGCGTCTTTGTTTTCGGCAGCTGGACATGTGGAGCCGCATCATGCTGAAGGCTTGGTAGAATGGATGACCAAGCCCTCCTCATCCTCCTCATCCTCTCTCACCCAGGCTCAGGGTACTGGCAGAGCATCATCAGCCACCCCTTCCCTAGACCCACCATGTCCTCCTGAGGAGTCCCCCGAACTCTTTGAGCACAGTGTTGGGTACATGCTCCAGGAGGATGCCCAACGATTCGAAGGCTCGGATGATGATACCCAGCTTGAGGAATCTGGCAGTACTGTTCCACCAGCTGCAGCTTACTGCCAGGTTTGCTCTAGTGGTGAAGAGGGAGGGGATGATGAGGTCACTGACTCCACGTGGGTGCCTGAAGGGAGAGAGGATGAGGAGGAGGACGAGGAGGAGGAGGATGCGGCGTCACATGTCCAACGAGGCAGGGTGCCCCCTGGAGGCCAGGTAGAGGCCAGCACAGCAACTGTACAACACCGCAGAGCTCCGCCTGTGCAGGGCGCTGCCTCTGCACGTTATCAGAAAAGTTCTTTGGTGTGGGCCTTTTTTGAGACGAGTGCAGCAGATCGCACCACTGCTATTTGCAATATTTGTCTCAAGCGTATCTCGCGTGGCCAAAACATCAGCCGCTTGGGCACCACAAGCATGACCAGACATATGGCGACCTGCCATGCAGCTCGTTGGCAGGCACACATAAAAGACCCACACCAAAGAACTAAGCGGACCTCTCCTTGCTCCTCCTCAGCTGGGATCTCCATCCCCACTACACCTTCAGTCCTCTCTGAAAGCTGCTCTGAGAGGACTGAAGGTGTAGAATTAGGTGTGTCACAACCAAGTACTTGCAGTACACCGACGTCCGATTGCAGCAGGCAAATTTCCCTGCCCCAGCTGCTGGACCGTAGAAAGAAGTACACTCCCAGCCATCCACATGCCCAGCGGTTGAATGCTAGCCTGGCTAAATTGCTAGCACTTCAACTGCTGCCTTTTCAGTTGGTAGACTCGGCCCCCTTCCGTGAGTTTGTTCAATGTGCGGTTCCTCAGTGGCAGGTTCCCAAACGCCACTTTTTCTCACGGAAGGCGATTCCGTCTCTCTACCGGCATGTGGAGGGCAATGTCCATGCCTCGCTGGACAGGGCGGTCAGCGGTAAGGTGCATATTACCGCTGACTCATGGTCCAGCAGGCATGGACAGGGACGGTACCTTTCTTTCACGGCCCATTGGGTCACTCTATTGGCAGCTGGGAGGGATGCAGGACAAGGTGCAGTAGTGTTGGAGGTTGTTCCGCCACCACGCCTCCAAAACGCTACTACTGCTACTGGTTGTGACACACCTCTCTCCTCCACCCCCTCCTCTTCTTCTTCCTCCAGTGCTCTGTCCTTGGAACCAGCGGTGCTCCGTAGGCGTACAAGGGGCTACGCAAGTACGCAGGCAAAAAGATGCCATGCCGTGCTTGCGCTGGTGTGTTTGGGGGACAGGAGCCACACTGGGCCAGAGGTTCTGGCAGCTCTGCAGGGGCAGGCCGAGAGGTGGTTGACGCCACGTCAGCTTAAGCCAGGAATGGTCGTTTCTGACAATGGCACCAACCTCCTCTCCGCCCTGCGACAGGGGCAGCTCACCCATGTGCCCTGCATGGCTCACGTCCTCAACCTGGTGGTGCAGCGGTTCTTGGGCAGGTTCCCAGGCTTACAGGATGTCCTGAGGCAGGCCAGGAAAGTCTGTGTGCATTTCCGACGATCTTATAATGCCAGTGCTCGGCTGACTGAGCTGCAAAAGGAGCTGAACCTGCCCAAGAACCGCCTAATATGTGACATGCCCACCAGGTGGAACTCAACGTTGGCCATGCTGCAGCGACTGCACACGCAGCAGAGGGCCATCAATGAGTACCTTTGCGACTACGGCACCAGGACAGGGTCAGGGGAGCTTGTTTTTTTTTTTCCCCACGTCAGTGGAGCATGATCAGGGATGCATGCACTGTCCTCTCACCATTTGAGGAGGCCACGAGGATGGTGAGCAGTGACAGTGCATGCATCAGTGACACTGTCCCTCTTGTCCACCTGTTGGAGCATACGCTGCGTGGGATAATGGACAGGGCACTTGAGGCAGAACAGAGGCAGGAAGAGGAGGACTTCCTTGCCTCTCAAGGCCCCCTTTATCCGGACAGTGTTCCTCCTGTCCCACCCATCACACAGGAAGAGGATGAGGAGGAGGAGGAGGAGGAGGAGGAGGAGGAGGAGGAGGATTGTGTGAGCATGGAGGTGGAGCCTGGCACTCAGCATCAGCAGCAGCAGTCTTTTAGGGATGATGTACAGTCCCAACAAACCAGTGGACTTGTACGTGGCTGGGAGGAGGTGGCTGGCGATCATGTCATCCTCAGTGACCCAGAAGACTCCGGACCGAATGCCTCAGCTAACCTACGCTGCATGGCCTCCCTGATCCTGCAAAGCCTGCGGAAGGATCCTCGTGTTCTTCGGATCAAGGAGAGGGACCATTACTGGCTGGCCACTCTCCTTGATCCGCGGTACAAGGGTAAGGTTGCGGACCTTATCTTGCCGTCGCAGAGGGAGCAGAGGATGAGACATCTCAGGGAGGCCTTGCAGAAAGGTCTGTGCAACGCGTTCCCAGAAACTGGGAGGCTACAAACTCCTGGTCCTGGGCGACGAGTAGCTGAGGCTTCGGTCAGTAGCAGAAGGAGCGGTGGGGAAGGTGGACGTCTGACCGATGCGTTCAGACAATTTTTTAGTCCGCAGCCCCAAGGTATGATCGGTTCCAGCAACCATCGCCAGCGTCTGATATACATGGTGCAGGAATACCTTGGGGCAAGGTCAGACTTGGACACCTTTCCCACCGAAAATCCTCTGGCTTACTGGGTCCTGAGGATGGATCACTGGCCAGAGCTTGCACAGTATGCAATTGAGCTACTGGCCTGTCCTGCCTCCAGCGTTCTGTCCGAACGCACATTCAGTGCTGCTGGAGGATTTGTGACTGATCATAGGGTGCGCCTGTCCACCGCCTCGGTTGATCGACTGACCTTCATCAAAATGAATCAGTCTTGGATCACCACCAGCTACCAGGCACCTGAGGCGGATATAACCGAATAATTTTTAATGTCACATCACATCCCTTCAAGACTGCCTATGCTGATGCTGAGTGACTGTCCTCTTATGTTCACTGACTATCCTCTTCCTCCTCCTCAATGATCCATGCCACCACACCAGTGCCTAAGGCACAATTTTTCAGCCCCTGTTTAACAGGGGCGTGTACATACAATTTTTATAAAAAAATGCTTCGCAACACTGTGCTCCAAGTACAGTATCTGTGAGGGGTGTACTAACTTTTGTTGCCACCAGTTTAACCACTTGCCTACCAGGCACCAACACCCCCCTCCCATCCAGACCAATTTTCAGCTTTCGGTGCTCTCACGCTTTGACTGACAATTACTCAGTCATGCAACACTGTACCCAAATGAATTTTTTGTCCTTTTTTTCCCACAAATAGAGCTTTCTTTTGGTGGTATTTGATCACCTCTGGGTTTTTTATTTTTTGCGCTATAATTGAAAAAAGACCGAAAATTTTGAAAAAAAAACGCATTTTTCTTTGTTTCTGTGATAAAATTTAGCAAATTATTAATTTTTCTTCATAAATTTTGGCCACAATTTATACTGCCACATATCTTTGGTAAAAATAACCCAAATTAGCGGATATTATTTGGTCTTTGTGAAAGTTACAGACTCTACAAGCTGTGGTGCAAATCATACAAAATTGATCACATCTGATGTACTGGTGGCCTATCTCATTTCTTGTGACCCGAACAAGCCAGGAAAGTACAAATACCCCCCAAATGACCCCTTTTTTGAAAGTAGACATTCCAAGGTATTTAGTAAGAGGCATGGTGAGCTTTTTGATGTTGTCATTTTTTCCCACAATTCTTTGCAAAATGAATTATTTTTTTATTTTTTATTTTTTTTCTACAAAATTGTCATTGTAATAGGTTATTTCTCTCACATGGCATGTGTATACCACAAATGACACCACTAAATAAATTCTGCTACTCCTCCTGATTATTACGATACCACATATGTGGGACTTTTCCACAGCCTGGCCACATAGAGAGGCCCAACATGCAGGGAGCGCCATCACGTGTTCTGGGAGCATAAATTACACATCTAAAGTGTTGACTACCTATTACACTTTTGAAGGCCCTGGAGCACCAGGACAATGACACGTGACACTGACGTGGCACTGATGACACGTGACACTGACGTGGCACTGATGACACGTGACAATGACGTGGCACTGATGACACGTGACACTGACGTGGCACTGATGACAGATGGTACTAATACGGGGCACTGATGACACGTGACACTGATGACAGATGGCACTAATATGTGGCACTGATGAGAGATGGCACTCATACATGGCACTGATATCACGTGGCACTAATATGTGGCACTGATGCGAGATGGCACTAATACGTGGCACTGATGCGAGATGGCACTAATACGTGGCACTGATGACAGACGCACTAATACGTGGCACTGATGACACTGATGACAGATGGCACTGATACGTGGCATTGATGACAGGTGACACTGATAACAGATGGCACGTGACACTGACAGGTGGCACTGATGACAGATGGCACTAATATGTGGCACTGATGACAGATGGCACTGATGACAGATGGCACTGGGGATGGCACTGGCAGATGGCACTGGGGATGGCACTGGGGATGGATCTGGCAGATGGCACTGGGGATGGCACTGGCAGATGGCACTGGGGATGGATCTGGCAGATGGCACTGGGGATGGCACTGGCAGATGGCACTGGGGATGGCACTGGCAGATGGCACTGGGGATGGATCTGGCAGATGGCACTGGGGATGGATCTGGCAGATGGCACTGGGGATGGATCTGGCAGATGGCACTGGGGATGGATCTGGCAGATGGCACTGGGGATGGATCTGGCAGATGGCACTGGGGATGGATCTGGCAGATGGCACTGGGGATTGATCTGGCAGATGGCACTGGGGATTGATCTGGCAGATGGCACTGGGGATGGCACTGGGGATGGCACTTTATTTATTTATTTTTTTTTTTAAAAAAAAACTTACGGCGCTGCAGCCGTTCATCTCCCCCTCCTCACACGCTGTCTCTGTGTGAGGAGGAGGAGCGGCGCTGAGAGATGATCTCATATGTTTACATATGAGATCATCTCTCATTGGCCAGGGCGATCGCACTGTAAACGGCCGCTGTTATTGGCCGTTTACAGCGATCTGTGATTGGCCGTGTCCGAGGGACACGGCCAACACAGAATTTCCCTGCTGCGCGCTCGTGAGCGCGCACAGGGAACGAGGAAAGGGGAGGCCGTCATATGACGGCCTCCCGGGATTTGGCATCCGCGCTGTGGCCGTCATTCGGGCTACGGCCGGATGCGAAGTGGTTAATGACTGCTGTGCTCCAAGTACAGTATCTGTGAGGGGTTGCAGTGTTGTGGCACCAGCACCAGTGCCTAAGGCACAATTTTTCAGCCCCTGTTTAACAGGGGCGTGTACATACAATTTTTATAAAAAGATGCTTCGCAACAATGTGCTCCAAGTACAGTATCTGTGAGGGGTTGCAGTGTTGTGGCACCAGCACCAGTGCCTAAGGCACAATTTTTCAGCCCCTGTTTAACAGGGGCGGGTAATTACAAATCTTGATCTAATAGTTCACAGCAGGGCCCATTCCTGCGCCCACCAAGAGTAACTATGAGGGCCTACAGTCTTGTGGCAACACCGTCCACCACCACCGCCAAAGGCCCAATTTTTCTGCCCTGTTCATCAGGTGCTTGCAATTACAAATCTTGATCTAATAACTCACAGCAGGGCCCATTCCTG
>CM053036.1:186251507-186271022 GCA_028564925.1 Lithobates sylvaticus
ATCTAAAAGATGTGTTGTGAACTGGATTAGAACTCACAAATTCAACGCTGGCACTCTTACCACTGTGCTATCACCTAAGCACACGTATTAGTTGCTTTTTATGTTTAATATAAGATTAATTCTCTGTGAAAAAAACTGTACTAGTCCAGACAAGTAATTGCTATGATTGATCCATTATGACCAGTCTCCTGAAATTGTGAACCTCCCCCGGGGGAAACTGAAAATGACAGCCTAATGCTCCCATCACCCTAATATATACACAGTTTTTTCTTTTAAATCTCTACTCTGTAATTTATAGTAGCCAGCATATACTACAACATTGTGTGCTGAATATATCAGTGTGTCTTTGTTAATATACCTTGAAATCAATTTGGATATATTTATAAAATACAATTTAAGCCCTCACTATCTCATATTTTAAAAAATTATATATATATATAAAAGTGCACTGTCACCTGGATTAGAACCCAGGACTACAACCTGTGTAAGCCTTTTACTCTAACCACTATACCAACTCACATTCAGTGATCTTAGTTAGCTTTTATGTTTAATATGAGGTCAATTGTTTGTGAAACAACTCTATTAGTCCAGACAAGTAATTTCTATGATCAATTCGTTATGACCATAAAACACATTGTCCTGCTGCCTTCTAGTCATTCACAATTCCCTCATGTAGGGGCAAAAGTGCAATGTTTCCTACAAGTTGGGGTGCAGAGCTTTGCTGGCCATTGTGTTCTGTTATCTATGGAAGCTGTGTAGATCCCTCCCCCCCCCCCCCCCCCACCCACTCACACAATACACACGTTTTCAGCATGGCTCTTTATGATGGAGCAGATGAGAGAAAAGGAGGATAAGACAGCAAACCAAGGAACTATTTATACAGTAGAGGAACCAGAGAACCCAGCACTGCCTGCTTCCCTATACTGTGTGCTGTAACTAAGATAGATTTACATATCTATATACAGAGCAGAAGACATGTGCTCTGCAGAATAATGGTCTGTGGGTGTTACTACACTATTGCTCATTGGCCCTAAAATCTTCCTAATAGAGAGACTACTATATTTATAAACTCAGAATTCTGACTTTGAATCTCAGAATTCTGACTTTAAATCTCAGAATTCTGACTTTGAAACTCAGAATTCTGACTTTAAATCTCAGAATTCTGACTTTAAATCTCAGAATTCTGACTTTTAATCTCAGAATTCTGACTTTCAAACTCAGAATTCTGACTTTTAATCTCAGAATTCTGACTTTCAAACTCAGAATTCTGACTTTCAAACTCAGAATTCTGTAAAAAAAAAAATTCATAAACATAATTCTGTATTTTTTTTTTTATGATTGCCCCAGGGCTCTTCCATTCATAACCTCTGTTTGGTAAGGTTGAAATTCTTTCAGAAATCCATTTCATTAGCCCCTTCCCCACCTGTATGGGGGCAATTTGTTAAAAAAAACTCTCACCTTCCAGGGATTTATTCTTGCAAAAACACCAGGAATGAAACATTGTTGGTGACAACTGGATTAGTAGCATTGTTGGTACATACCTTAGGTGTGGAGGATGTTCCCCTGATCATCACCGTCACTACTCTGGGGATGTGGCTCTAGTGGCTGTCCCTGCTTGTCCCTACTTCTCAGCATTTGGTGCATTTTCTCCTTACCTCCCACCGTAAAAATATTCACATCATCAGTTCTATGCATGGATTCTACCATCCATGCGCTCCATGCAACTCTTTCATTTGTTCGTGTCATCTTCCCACGGTGATTGTACCACAGGGCTTCCCAAGTTTTTAGCTTAAAAGTACCTTTTTTAGAATAAATTTTGCCAGTCCAGCAATCCTAATCTTGCATATATTTCACAACCCAAGACCCATATTTATCTATCATTTCTTCCTTTGGGGTCAAGTGGGGGGGTTCCCCACGGTTAGACGCCCTCTTTGAAGCGATTCGATTACCCATCCTTTACGAACGATGGACCTTGAACTGATCCCCAACCTCTTTAGACCTCTATTCTCTGTCCTGGCTATAGTCCTTCAAAAAATTAGCCTAGAGATTTCCTGAACCAAATAATAGTCCAATCCCCTCCGTGGACTTTTCAGAAATATTCCAAAAGAAATGCTTAACAAAAGCTTATTACTTCTGTTATCTCAAGAATGTTTAGCACAAACTTGGATAATCAGGACCCTATGCGTATTTGTAGTACAGGAGGTAGTTATCTGATGCACACCTAATTGCAATATGATTTATAGTAGTTACAACATCGCCAGTGTTTACAGATCTAATTACAAAATTTACGATCCACAGTTAGCAGTTTATAAAGAGAAAGATTCATACAAGGGCTGAAACAACTAATCGACTAATCGACAATTAATCAACCATAAAATCAATCGACTACTACCTTCACAATTGATCAATCGGCCAGTAACACAATGGGATTAAAAACAAAATTAGCCCTCTATTGTACAAAAAAAAAAACAATCACAAATGTAAAATATAGTTTTCACAGTTCTACAGTAAAAATGAACCCCATACAGTAGTGACTATCTCCTCCCCCCTGCACCCCAAAAGGCCAACTCTAGCCTTCTCAACGCCATTACGTTCAAAACCAAGTGTGTAAAAATCAAAACGCACAGCAAAAAGCACTGCAGAAACAGAACAAAAGCAAACTGCACCAAGCCCCATGCTGGCCACACAGATCAACCCTCAGACGAGAATACATAGACAAAAAATCCATGTACATTCGTTGAATGAAAGAACGTTTGAAATTTGAACTTGTTTTTAACATTCTGTTGATAGTAATCCTTAGTACACATTGTTCGAAGAGAACAATGTGTACCTGGAACAGGTCTCAACCCGCGTTAGTCTGCCCCAGTCAGCTCTTTAGAGCAGGCAGGGACAGAAGGAAAACTGAGGACTCTTATGACAAAAAAAACAGTTCCTCCTCTGAGAATCACAAAAATGTACTACACATCCATCAATGCACTCACCATTACAGATTTCTGAAGCCACAACTGAACTACTTCCAAAATATTTTTTTATTCTGGGGTCTCGTACCACCAGACATCAAAAATACCTTCCAAAGGAATACACCTTACTGTACCCTCTGACCATATATGTCACACTTTAAGGGGTCTCATGTCCGGAGCCCCAAACCCAGATCTCATGTGTAAGGCTGTCTGACTGGTGTGGAGCCTCATTTTTTTATCTCCAACGAATCGCTTATGAAGTGTCCCTGCGTCCAGGGCACCCTTGCACTAATTTTCGGATCAGTACTGCTAGTGACTTATTTTTACAGTACTGGCACCCGGCGTTCTCCGATTATTATACATGGCCTCCCGGTGTGCTAGTGTACTAATCCTCACATTTACATGCTCTACTACTGGTTATCGGTAGCCCCATCAATGTGTTGTCAGACAAACTACAAAACACCATGAAATCCTCCACTATTCAAAACAAATATTATGGCAATTCCACCCAAACACAGCGGACACAAAATGGCAGCCGGGCCAAACGAAAATCAAGACCTGGTCCATGGTGAAAAATGGCGCCATTAATTCAGTACCAGATTTCGCTCGGGGCTAAAATTAGCAGAGACAAGAAGGCAGTTGCAGTAATCGAAAATCGGTCAACGGCAAAATGGTGGATGAAATCCGGACTACAGAAAAATGGCCGACATTAACAAATGGAAACCAACACAAAAACTTTTTCTCCCTACAAAAAAAACTGACCATTTAATTAAGAAACCAATATTAACACTTATCCCTAGACAAACACTTTAGGCTATGTCAATTAGGGTCTATACTAAAATATAGGCATATTCAACTAAACAGTATTGGGTGGCACAGTGGTGTAGTGGTTAGCACTTCCGCCCGGCAGCAAAAAAAGCTGCTGGTTTGAATCTCAACCACAACACTACCTGCCTGGTTTCTGCAAGCTCTCCCTGTGCGGGTTCCATGAGGGCAGGGACCGATGTGAGCATGTGATGCATGTGCAGGGCCCTGTGCAAACCGATGGTGCTATACAGGACCTTAAACACATATGAGCATCTTAATGAGACACAATGCACAGTGTTGGATTCAATATGAACTCATGTAGTCTCACATCGGTTCCTTCACAGTGCCTTTTTGGAGAGTAGGATACACTCCCTGGATCGGAATGTAGCCAGTTAAACAACTATGTTATATCTATGAGAGCTGATCTGCATTACAATGCTTGCTCTGATCTGTCTATAAGATAAGCAAGCTTCAAGGGAGACTGTTACTACTAAGATGGCTATGGATACCTATTGGATGGAAGGCAAGTGGGGGGTGGCTATGAGTGGGTGTGTAGGTTTGAATGAAGAGTTTGCACACACACAAAGTCAGTCTCTGTTTGCTGGGACGCCCTGACATGAGAAGGTGTCCCTGACCACCTCATGGTCTGGCGGCCATCTTGAGGCTACAAGCCTCACGGAGGGCCCTGTGATAAGTAACTTTGATATTCTTGTATTATATGATTTGATTGTAAGCTTTGTGATATTGTAATGTCTTTTAATACTTTATGTTAGCGTTCCTGATTCTTGGGAAATAAATAAGATAGTGTGTTACTAGCAGCAGTGTGTGTATTTTCATAACTAACTTTATATCAGTGTGCCTAGCAGGGTTTAATAGACCTGCTAACTATGGGAATAGACATGTTAATAGTAGTTGTATATTGCAGCGATTTCTACAAATGGCACCGCAGATAGCATGTGGCAATCCTAAAAGCCACATAGAACCTACAGGACAGAAGTGCTCAGGTACAAGGCAGCTGATAATGCCACAGTAAGTGTGGTTAGTCTTTTCTATGAATAGGCAAAAGTTTTATTGTTCAGAATGATATCAGGTAAAAGTGATAATGAAGAATCTTGAATGCTATGGGAGCGATTTTTTTTTTTTTTTTCTGTGAGTTGTAAGAGCTAACGATAATTGGGTTTGGTTTATTACTCAGTGCAGTGTTGGAACGTTAGTACAAGTAGAAGTGTGGATTGGTGTGGATTGTGTGTGGATTGTGTGCTGGTGGTGCGAGCCCGAGATTGCATGGAGAGGCCTCCCTTGCGTCTCCCACTCCTGGTCCCCTGGTGTGGGAACAGTGGAGACAGAGATTGGGGGGGAGTGGGAAGGAGGAGCACAGGGTGCCTGGCAGGATCAACAGACCGGTGGGAAGGAAACAGGTTAGCTGAGCAGGCAGGATCTCTGAGAAGCAGGTTCACAGGTAAACTGGATAGCAGAGCTGGCAGGATCACAGGAAGCAGGCTCACAGGTAAACTGGATAGCGGAGCTGGCAGGATCACAGGAAGCAGGCTCACAGGTAAACTGGATAGCGGAGCTGGCAGGATCACAGGAAGCAGGCTCACAGGTAAACTGGATAGCAGAGCTGGCAGGATCACAGGAAGCAGGCTCACAGGTAAACTGGATAGCGGAGCTGGCAGGATCACAGGAAGCAGGCTCACAGGTAAACTGGATAGCAGAGCTGGCAGGATCACAGGAAGCAGGCTCACAGGTAAACCGGATAGCAGAGCTGGCAGGATCACAGGAAGCAGGCTCACAGGTAAACCGGATAGCGGAGCTGGCAGGATCACAGGAAGCAGGCTCACAGGTAAACTGGATAGCAGAGCTGGCAGGATCACAGGAAGCAGGCTCACAGGTAAACTGGATAGCAGAGCTGGCAGGATCACAGGAAGCAGGCTCACAGGTAAACGGATAGCAGAGCTGGCAGGATCACAGGAAGCAGGCTCACAGGTAAACTGGATAGCGGAGCTGGCAGGATCACAGGAAGCAGGCTCACAGGTAAACTGGATAGCGGAGCTGGCAGGATCACAGGAAGCAGGCTCACAGGTAAACTGGATAGCAGAGCTGGCAGGATCACAGGAAGCAGGCTCACAGGTAAACTGGATAGCAGAGCTGGCAGGATCACAGGAAGCAGGCTCACAGGTAAACTGGATAGCAGAGCTGGCAGGATCACAGGAAGCAGGCTCACAGGTAAACTGGATAGCAGAGCTTGCAGGATCACAGGAAGCAGGTTCACAGGTAAGCTGGATAGCAGGGCTGGCAGGAACTGGACAACGGCTTGTCAAACAGGTTCACAGGTAAGCTTGGATAGCAGAGCTGACAGGAACTGGACAATGGCTTGGCAAACAGGTTCACAGGTAAGCTTGGATAGCAGAGCTGACAGGAACTGGACAATGGCTTGGCAAACAGGTTCACAGGTAAGCTTGGATAGCAGAGCTGACAGGAACTGGACACAGGAAACGGAACCACGGACTGGACTGGAACCAACAGGTGAACAGGCTCGTTACAGAGGGTCAGACTGCAGGCTGGACAAGGCTGAACAAGGAACCAAAGTTCATCAAAAGTCAGGTAATAGATCTGAACCAGGGCAGGGTACAATGGATCAGGCAGGAGGATGGTCACTGGAAGCCGGGGTCGGGTACAGGCAGAAAGCAGGATAGTCTTAATGGCAAGCCGGGTCAAAGGAACAGGTATAACAGGATCAGGTTTCACTTTACTACACCACAACGCTGTAGAGCAGACAGCAAAGACCGTCTGCTCAAGTCAGGCTTAAATAGGCCGGCTAGTGCTAACTAGGGCGCGCGCCCGTCTCCCTGTGCGCGGTTGTGCACGTGCCCGCGCCCGGGCGCGCATGCGCATGCGCAATGGAATCTGAGGGCCAGGACGGCCCGGGTTTAGGTTTCTGGCAGGATCTTCATGACATTGCCCCCCTCCTAGGGGCAACCTCCGGGTGCCCCTCTGGGCAAATCTCTCAGGATGAGCTCTTTTGAAGGCTTGAACTAGACTCTTAGCATGGATATTACACTCGGGCTCCCAGGAATTCTCTTCAGGACCATATCCTTTCCATTTGATTAAGAACTGGTTCTGATTTCTCCTTTTTCTAACATTTAGTATGGCCTCTACCTCATATTCTTCCTCGCCATCTACCAAGACTGGATCTGGGGGTACCGTCCTTCTGTTGGGAAAGGGGTTGGAAGTGGAAGGTTTTAACAGGGAAACATGAAAGACTGGATGGACCTTGAGGGAATCAGGAAGTTCCAACTCATAGGCTACTTCATTAATCTTTCGTTTGACTGGAAAGGGACCCAAGAACTTAGGGCCCAGTTTCTTTGAGGGACAAGCCAACTTCAGGTTCAAGGTGGAGAGCCACACTGTGTCACCTGGTGCCAGTATCAATTCTCCACGCCTCTTTCGGTCAAAGACTGTTTTGTTATGTTCCTGGGTCCGAGCCATGGTATCCTGCAGGAGTTGGTTATTGGAAGCAAAGAAGTCAATCTTCTCCTGGACTGCGGGCACAGTGCATTCAGGAAGAGAATTGGGCAGGAATGAGGGGTGAAAGCCATAGTTGGCGAAGAAAGGTGTCTGTTGGGTGGCCGAGTGGATAGCATTGTTATATGCAAACTCGGCAACCGGTAACAGAGAGATCCAATCGTCTTGGGAGAAGGAAGAAAAGCATCGAAGATATTGTTCCAGAGTCTGATTGGTTCTTTCGGTCTGCCCATTGGTTTGAGGGTGATAAGCGGAAGAAAACGATAGCTCAATGTTGAGGGCCTTGCAGAGTGATTTCCAGAACCGAGAGGTGAACTGTACCCCTCGGTCGGACACTATGTTGGCTGGTACCCCATGGAGTCTGATGATTTCTCGGATGAACACTTGTGCAGTTTCTGAGGCAGAAGGGGTACCCTTCATGGGAACAAAGTGTGCCATTTTTGACAGACGATCAACTATCACGAAGATCGTAGTGTGGTCCTCTGCTGGGGGCAGTTCCACAATGAAATCTATGGACAGCATTTTCCAGGGACGATCTGGGACTGGTAATGGCTTGAGTAAGCCCCAGGCTTTGGTTCTGTGACTTTTGCTCCGAATACACACAGTACATGTTTCCACAAATTTCCTGCAGTCTTCCCTTAGCTGGGGCCACCAGAAGGTACGTTGTACCAATTCAGTGGTCTTGGTGACACCAAAGTGTCCAGCAAGCTTGTGATCATGGCACAATTCCAGGACGGTTACCCGCAGACCCTCGGGAATGAAAATTTTATCCCCATGCCACAATAGCCCATCCTTGGCCTGCAACCCAGGACCGGGAGTGGGTAAGAGGCCACTGGAAGCCCGCCTGAGCTGGGACCGTAGGTCTTCCTGTAGCAGGAGAAAGTTTCCAGGGGCAAGGATAGTGTCTGGAGGGGAACCATCCTGGGATTTGTGATACATACGAGACAGAGCGTCCGGCTTCGCATTTTTGGAACCCGGACGATATGTCACGTGAAAAGTAAAACGAGAGAAAAATAAGGCCCAACGGGCCTGTCTAGGTTTTAACCTCTTGGCAGTTTTTAAGTACTCTAGATTCTTGTGATCTGTGAAGATCAGGATTGGGTGAATAGCCCCTTCTAGCAGGTAACGCCACTCCTCGAGGGCGGTCTTTATGGCCAATAATTCCCGATCCCCCACATCGTAGTTCTTCTCGGCTGGGGACAATTTCCGTGAGAAGAATGCCACGGGGTGTAGCAGGGCTTTGATGCCCTGTCTCTGGGACAAGATGGCCCCTACAGCTATCTCTGAAGCATCCACCTCGAGGACAAAGGGCAGAGAAGGATCTGGATGCTTCAGGATAGGAGCTGAGGTAAAGAGCCCCTTGAGGGCCTCGAAGGCCCCTTGGGCCTCAGGGGACCAATGAAAACGGGTACCTTGCTTGGTGAGTTGAGTAATGGGCGTCACTATGGCCGAGAATCCCTTGATGAATTTGCGATAAAAATTGGCGAAGCCAATGAATCGCTGGATCCCCTTTTTATCTGCAGGAACTGGCCAGTCCAGGATGGCTGAGATTTTCTGGGGATCCATCCGAATGCCTCTACTGGAGATGATCAGACCTAGGAAGGGTATGCTTTCTACCTCAAAGAGACACTTTTCTGCCTTGGCATAAAGGCCATGTTGCCGAAGACGGCCCAACACACTTTTAACATGTCCACGATGCAGCTCTAGGGAGGAAGAGAAAATTAGTATGTCATCAAGATAAACAACAGCAAAAACATCAAGGAAGTCCCGAAGCACATCATTTATGAAGGACTGGAAGGTAGCGGGGGCGTTACAGAGTCCAAACGGCATCACCAGGTACTCGAAGTGCCCAAATCGAGACCGAAATGCCGTCTTCCATTCGTCCCCATCCTTTATACGTATTAAATTGTATGCCCCTCTGAGGTCCAGTTTAGAAAAGATGGAAGCCGTGCCAAGCCTCTGAAACAGTTCAGGTACCAGGGGAAGCGGGTAGCGATTTTTAACTGTGACCTCGTTTAGGGCACGGTAGTCCACACAGGGTCTGAGAGAATGGTCCTTCTTCTCTACAAAAAATATTCCTGCACCTGCAGGAGACGTAGACGGGCGGATAAACCCTTTTTTCAGGTTGTCATCTATATAGTCCTTTAGTTTTCCCTGCTCCACCTCTGTTAAAGGAAAGACCCTACCGAAAGGAATCTTGGCCCCGGGAAGAAGTTCAATGGGACAGTCATAAGGCCTATGGGGTGGCAGCACATCTGCCCTTTGTTTGCTAAACACATCCAGGTAAGCATGGTAGACTTCAGGGATGGACTGGCGTAGACCTGCCTCGTTTTCGAGGCAGAGCAGAGCAGAGGGTCCTGCGGGGACCAAGAAGCCGCAGGACCTTTGGCAGTAGGGAGAAGAAAAGGCCACCTCTCCTGTGGACCAGTTGATGACCGGGTTGTGTGCTTGCAGCCAGGGGATCCCTAGAATGACTGGAAACAAGGGGGAAGAAATTATGTCCAAACATAACAGTTCTTGATGTGACTCTGAGATCACTGTGTGCAGCGGGGCAGTCTCCTGAGTCACTGGGCCAGATTTGATGGTAGATCCATCTGCCAGGTGGACAGACAGGCCTTGTTTTCTCAGACGGAGAGGAATTCGATGCCGGGCAGCAAAAGCAGAGTCCATAAAGCAACTACAGGCACCAGAGTCAATGATAGCTGTGGTTTGTAGGGTCCTTCCTGAGAACTGGAAGGAGACAGAAAGGGCAAGATGAGATGAAACCCCGGTCACAGGATCCACATAACTGGAGAGGATAGTAGGGAACTTACGGAGTTTAGCCGGGCAGTTCCGGACATAATGACCAGGCTCTCCGCAATACAGGCACAGATTGTTGCTGCGGCGTCTCTGGCGTTCTGCTGGGGTGAGAGAAGGCCGCAGGAGTCCAAGTTGCATGGGTTCTGATGCTGAAGAGGGATGAGTAGGTTTAACAGGGGGAACAGTGCGGAAATGACTTGGACCCCTGGGGAGCATCCAGGTAGGTTTTGGGGACCCCAAAGTTCGTTCGGCCCTACGCTCCCGTAGGCGCCGGTCAATTTGGATGCTTAGGTCTATGAGGGAATTCAGGGTCTGGGGTACCCCCACTCTGGCGAGCTCGTCTTTGAGTGCGTCTGAGAGGCCCATGCGGAATTGGTGACGGAGGGCAGCATCGTTCCAGTCAGTGTCGGCACCCCAACGCCTGAACTCAGCCACATAGTCCTCTGCTGGTCTTCGACCCTGTTGGAGAGAACGTAAGGCGGCCTCCGCAGTGGTTGAGAGTTGGGGGTCCTCATAAAGCTGCGCCATGGCATCAAAAAAGGTGGAGAGACTGGTCAATGCTGCATCCTTTTGTTCCACGAGACGGTGGGCCCAGATTTGGGGATCCCCAGTCAATAGGGCTATCACAAAACCCACCTTGGTGGTCTCTAAAGAGAAAGTCCTGGGTTGCAGGGCAAAATGGAGTTCACAAGAGTTACGGAAAGTTCTGAAGCTACCACGGGCACCCGTAAATTTCTCTGGGGTAGGTACCTTGGGCTCAGGTGGTAGCATCACTATAGTCTGGGTAGGTGCAGGCCCCGTTGGGGGTATTGCTGGGTGAGGAGTTCCTTGGGTACTGGATGGACCAGACAGGGCCAGTACCCGTTCCTCCAGCCGGGTGTAACCCTGCTGGAGGTTCTTCACCGCTTCGGTCAGACCTGCCAGGTGTTGGCATAGCCCCTCCATGGCGGGGGCTCCCTGCTCGGGCTCAGACATGGCTGTCTGCTACTGTCACGTACCTGGTGGTGCGAGCCCGAGATTGCAGGGAGAGGCCTCCCTTGCGTCTCCCACTCCTGGTCCCCTGGTGTGGGAACAGGGGAGACAGGAGTGAGGAGGAGCACGGGTGCCTGGCAGGATCAACAGACCGGTGGGAAGGAAACAGGTTAGCTGAGCAGGCAGGATCTCTGAGAAGCAGGTTCACAGGTAAACTGGATAGCAGAGCTGGCAGGATCACAGGAAGCAGGCTCACAGGTAAACTGGATAGCGGAGCTGGCAGGATCACAGGAAGCAGGCTCACAGGTAAACTGGATAGCGGAGCTGGCAGGATCACAGGAAGCAGGCTCACAGGTAAACTGGATAGCAGAGCTGGCAGGATCACAGGAAGCAGGCTCACAGGTAAACGGATAGCGGAGCTGGCAGGATCACAGGAAGCAGGCTCACAGGTAAACTGGATAGCAGAGCTGGCAGGATCACAGGAAGCAGGCTCACAGGTAAACCGGATAGCAGAGCTGGCAGGATCACAGGAAGCAGGCTCACAGGTAAACTGGATAGCAGAGCTGGCAGGATCACAGGAAGCAGGCTCACAGGTAAACCGGATAGCGGAGCTGGCAGGATCACAGGAAGCAGGCTCACAGGTAAACTGGATAGCAGAGCTGGCAGGATCACAGGAAGCAGGCTCACAGGTAAACTGGATAGCAGAGCTGGCAGGATCACAGGAAGCAGGCTCACAGGTAAACTGGATAGCGGAGCTGGCAGGATCACAGGAAGCAGGCTCACAGGTAAACTGGATAGCGGAGCTGGCAGGATCACAGGAAGCAGGCTCACAGGTAAACTGGATAGCAGAGCTGGCAGGATCACAGGAAGCAGGCTCACAGGTAAACTGGATAGCAGAGCTGGCAGGATCACAGGAAGCAGGCTCACAGGTAAACTGGATAGCAGAGCTGGCAGGATCACAGGAAGCAGGCTCACAGGTAAACTGGATAGCAGAGCTGGCAGGATCACGGGAAACAGGCTCACAGGTAAGCTGGATAGCAGGGCTGGCAGGAACTGGACAACGGCTTGGCAAACAGGTTCACAGGTAAGCTTGGATAGCAGAGCTGACAGGAACTGGACAATGGCTTGGCAAACAGGTTCACAGGTAAGCTTGGATAGCAGAGCTGACAGGAACTGGACAATGGCTTGGCAAACAGGTTCACAGGTAAGCTTGGATAGCAGAGCTGACAGGAACTGGACACAGGAAACGGAACCACGGACTGGACTGGAACCAACAGGTGAACAGGCTCGTTACAGAGGGTCAGACTGCAGGCTGGACAAGGCTGAACAAGGAACCAAAGTTCATCAAAAGTCAGGTAATAGATCTGAACCAGGGCAGGGTACAATGGATCAGGCAGGAGGATGGTCACTGGAAGCCGGGGTCGGGTACAGGCAGAAAGCAGGATAGTCTTAATGGCAAGCCGGGTCAAAGGAACAGGTATAACAGGATCAGGTTTCACTTTACTACACCACAACGCTGTAGAGCAGACAGCAAAGACCGTCTGCTCAAGTCAGGCTTAAATAGGCCGGCTAGTGCTAACTAGGGCGCGCGCCCGTCTCCCTGTGCGCGGTTGTGCACGTGCCCGCGCCCGGGCGCGCATGCGCATGCGCAATGGAATCTGAGGGCCAGGACGGCCCGGGTTTAGATTTCTGGCAGGATCTTCATGACAGCGTCAAAGCAGAATACCAGTTTGATTACAATCCAAGAGAGACTCATGTTATGCCAGATTCTGGGTGAATTTAGTGCCCGGGAGTCGCCAGTGGGTTTGTCCAATAAGTTTGAAACTCTAGTCCGTAAATTCCATTTGAGTAATGAGGATGCATGCTCTCTTCTAAAAGCATGGCTACCAGGACCTTTGATAGGCCAGTTATCGGCACAGGTTAATGATAACTTAGCAGATGCAGAGGTGCGGAGGAAAGAATTGCAGCATCGTGATAATGGTATGAGTGATTTGCAACGAATGAAATTTAGGAGAGGAGTTGACCCAATACTGTTCTGCAGTGAGTATCTTGCATTGTATACGAGAGTCTTCAACTGTCCTGACTTATTGGAGGATGATGCAAGTTTCATATACTCAATGGCCAATAAGTGTTATGTAAGCTATCCCATTAGAATGGCTCTGAGGAATGCTAGGTCCTACCAAAATTTTGTCAATATCCTGCGAGATTTCTGTCAAGAGTCCAGTGATAGCGAATATAGGTCAAAGGCAGGTGTATCCGTAATAAGCAGAAATACAGGAAGGCGGAGAGGCTTCAGACATTCTAAATGGAATAGACATAGGCATAGATTTCATAAAGCCCTTAAAATTGCTAGCGTGGAGCAGGAAACCCCAGAAATACAATGGGGTGCTGAAAGAAAGCCATTCATGCAACAGCTACAAAGTATAACAAAAGATATATTAATTAGGGTTGAAAAGGCAGATGCACAAGCGTGTAGTCAGATTGAACAATTAGTGACGGAAAAATGCGAATTAGAACAGAGATTAGAGGAATTAGGAAAAACGTGTGAGTTAAGAGAAGGTTGCATCATCTTTTTGAATCAAAGGGAGGCTGAGAATTTGCAGGTTATCACAATGCTTAAGGAGGAATTACAGGGTGCACAGGCGGCCATAATGGAGTTATCCTCCAAACATGCGATAGCCGAATGTGCAATGGTGGAACATAAAGAAAACCCGTATGCTATTGTTGCTGCAAATCATATTACTATGATGGGAATCAATGTTGGAGACGTAAATACAAATGTGATAACTGCGCTTGAAATTGATTCAGGAGTTGAAATGGAACTTTCTGATGACTCCTCAGACGATGAAAGTGTAAAGTCTGTTCATTCCAATCACAGTAATATTATCCAGCAATGTGAATTTCCAGCACAAGATGTTAAAAAAAGGGCCTATGCAGGGAAACCAGAGCTAAAATGTTGTTTGTGTAAAAGGGGAGGTCACATCGCAAAGTATTGTTGGGCGAATAACGATATCAAAAAAAGATCATACTTGAAAACGACCCCAAGGCATTATATATGTTATTCGGCCAGGTGGGGTAGCAATTCAAAGCATGGAGCCCATAGTAAGCAAACCCAGTTCCCCGTTAAGACCCAATTACGGAGTCTACAAACTGAAAAGCAATATGTAGGACAGTTGGAGAAATGGAGGTAGCCGCATGGTTATTCAAACATAGCACTGGGGGAAGCAATGTTAGCAGCACTTAGCTGCAAGTATGTTAAAAATACTCGGATCAAAGTTTCCTTTCTATGAATAAGGTTTGATGTGAGTTTCAGATTTGGAATAAGATAGAGAACCTTGATATATAGTTTTATTATTTTCAAGGATGAGCCTCTGAATTGAATAACTCTGTTATGATTATTGTTTTTTTCCCTCTTAGTTTTAAGTATTTTTGTAATTTCTTTATAAGGTTTAATATTTTATAAATTTTTATGAATTTTTTATTAATTTTTTTAATTTTCTTTATTATTAATTTTTTTAATTTTTTCATAATTTTTTTCAATTTTTTTTTTAATTTTTCATTTTTAATGTCTTTATTTTTTTTTTTTTTTATTATGAATTATTTTTTTCATATTTTGTTTTTTTTATTAATTTTTTTTTCAATTTTCATTTTTTAAATTTTTTATTAATTTTTGTTTTAGTTTTAATGTTTGTAATTTTTATTTTTTTAGTTTAGTTGTTTATACTACAACTCTGGCTTGTAGGTGTTCCCCTAGCAGTACAATTAATGAGAAGAGGCTTGGGGCACTTAAAGTCAATTGTCATGATAATCGTGTTTAATCATTGTCTTTGTGTTCCTTTTCCAGAAAACAGGGAAGAGAACAGGTTTGGATACTAAACATTTGTGTTTTGTTTGCAGGTCCGTCGAAGTGAGACCAACACGGGGGTTAGGTTATTGTAAATGCATAATCGATTATCACATGGTACCATGAGCTCATTAATTAGTAATTGTTTGCAAACAATGAAAACATTTAAACAATAATCTGACATTAATGGACTAAAGAGTTACAGATGAGGTAGCAAATGTTGTGGTGAAGTTACAAATGTTTTGTTTGTGTTGTTTTTCCCATTAACTTATTGTCTTTCAGATAAAGAAAAACGTACTCTTCTCAGGAGAAAATCCATGGATGTCTTTAATTAAAAGTTGAGTGTTTGTCATTGTTGTATGGTGGTTGTCTTGTCATGGTGTTTTTGGGGTGATAATGGCCAGAGACTTTTAATTTTTTATTTTTTTTTTATTTTTTTTTTTTGGAAAAAAACATACTTTTTTTTTTTTGTTTTTGGGTATTGGCTTAGTCAGCTATTTTATTGTTGTTTTGTTCAGATGTAAAAAGCTCCAAAAGGTTTAGGCTTTGTCCACCTGAAAGGGGATTAGTGCATACATGTTGTAATTTTTGAATTTTTGAGAAACAACATTGACGTCCGTTTTGAAATTTTTGATCATACATGGGGATCCATTTTAGAGTGGGTTCTGCCTAAAGAGGTCATGGTTGTTTTTATAGTTTGGTCAAGTTGAAGAATCCAGGAATACTAAGTTCCTGGGTTCCAAGGAGGGAAATAGGAGTAAATATAGTAAGCGAGCAGATATTATGGATAAGAATTTGATTCTGCTCTTGTTTTTCAATTCCAGAATCCTGGTGGAGCGCGATTGGAAAGGTTCTGGAAAATGGATGACAGATGATCATCTGGTTGGCAGTTTGTCTGTGCCATACCACGCCCCAAATTTATTCTAATAAATATCAGGAGAGACGGGACAAACAAAAAGATTCACTTTAATACTTGTTCTTTTCCTATGGACAATCTGGTGCTGAATCTGAAAGACTGTGCCTATCAATAAGACTTGAAACATTTTTTTTTGCTGGACTCTCTCCTGATGAATGCAAACGTGTTATTAATATACGTACAATGGGTTGGAGGTTGGGGGAAGGAATATAACACATCCAATCCATCAGAACATGAGAATGTAAAATATATATGTTTTTTTTTTGTTGGAGGGAGGAGTTGAAAGAGGAAAAGTTGTGTAATATATGACATGTATTGACGTAACGGAATTTATATGGTGCAGGTACCCAGGAGACGGGCACTTATGCATAATAAGGTGTCTGTTGGCCAGACTAGAGGGTGCCAGGTGACACATTAATGGGGTGAACATTTCCTTGTACGGGGGAGATACGCCTGGTTGAGGTCTCACCTGAGAAGTTGAAACCCTGCACAGGGAATGCCAGTGAATGCACACAGGAGCATGCTCCGATAGATAAAGGGAACAAACGCTGACTACCAGAGTACAGTATGCCTTCACCACATGGCGCTGCAACATCTCACAGTGGTTGATAAAACCTATTACCCTATATTTGCTGAGAACACGCTGAATCAAGTGCGGTCATTGTAGAAGTGACTTACTCCCAGAGAGGTGCGGACACAGAATAAGGTGCATGCAGGATGCTTATCTCTGAGGAGTAACCACAAGAGGAGGCATGTATTCAGCACTATATTGGGGGGAATAGGCGCTGGGAGGGGTGTTGTTAATGGAGTAGACATTGGTATCCTGAGGAACAAACTCTCAGCCATAGCTATGAGTGGGACTTTGTTACTCAGAGAGATTGGTGGCATCCTTAATAACATTCACAAAACACCCAGGGTAAATTAGCTCCAGATTTGGTGAACCACGTTGAGAGGTTGGTGGAGGGTGTGAGGGTACAGGATAGAAATCGGTCATGGGCTCTGGCGTACACGCAGTGGCAGGCGGAAGTGTCAACCAGCATCAAGCTGATTGTGCAATCTCTGTATAAAGGGCAGTGGCCTGATGAGTTAGCATCACCGCTCAGTAAGACTCTGCCACAACACGTCGCTTACACTAATCCAAAATGGTGGTCGAATGCCTGGATAGGCTGTACCAGTTTGGAAGGTGAAAGGTGTTAGGCTGTATGATCCCATATACAGAAGTGCAGACTTGGTCTGTATATTTGGTGGCATCAATGGGCTTACTGATTGGGGATTGTATCTTGTCGCATTTGAGGCTAAATCACCCACATGTGATCAGAGGAGATGGAAGCAGGTTGATACTTCCCTCGGTCGGAAGCATGACCATGATGTCCTTTGTATGCCAGGTCAATACATCATGGGGGTGAACGTAAAAATGTTGAGAAGTTATTTCAGGGATCATTGCAGGGGAGGAAGCACCTGGGTGTCATTTGGGACATAGACGAGTTTGTTTCTTTGTCCTAAAGAATACTGATGTAACGCTAGTCATAAAACTGGAAGGTTCCTTGAACCTAACCATAGGTAGAGGTGCATGGTATACCCTGGGCATGGTCTCTGAAATCCAGGCACAGGGATGGAATTGTGTGGTTTTTGTCATTTTTGCAAATTTATATGTGTGATCAGACTCAATATTTAAATAGAAGGGTCTCCCATTTGTCTATGCAAGTTGAGGGACGAATTGACGGTAGGGTCTCTGTGTACAAATTAGAGACCTTGCTGCCAAGTCAGAGCCCTGCAATACCGCTGTGAGCAAGCCTGCCTAATCCCTATCCATATTTACAGTAAAGGGTTATAGGGTTGGGAGCGGGGTGCGTAAATGGACGGGACACATATATATGTATATAGTATGGTAATAAGTTGATTTATGTTATGATATAATGTGACCAAGGCGTATTGTAGGTTAATGATATGGGTGAATAAGGCCCTCCCCGAGACTTATCTGAATAATAGATCGGTATCTGAGAGCTGCTTGATATGTTGCTCTGAATGTGTACTGGTGAATGGTGAATGAATGGATACCCCTTGCCTGTACTGCATCCATCCTGAAGATACCGGAAAGGAGAAGATACCAAAGATACATAATGGTGACATGGAATCTGTCGCTGAAGAAGGATGTGTTACTCAGTGGCAAAGCGGCACATGTTGGGAAGCATAACACGGTAAAACCATTATGGACTGTTCCATAGGAGCTGTTTCTGCACAGGTTGTAAAAATACAACACGTTAAGACGTTTAGAGGACTGTTCTATAGGTACTGGTCCGGAAACACATGTTGGGGACAAAACAGTTATGGACTGTTCAATAGGAGCCATGTCTGAAGAAGGGTGGTATGCGCCTTTTAGTCGCAAAGCGGCATATGTTGGATTCAATATGAACTCATGTAGTCTCACATCGGTTCCTTCCCAGGGCCTTTTTGGAGAGTAGGATACACTCCCTGGATCGGAATGTAGCCAGTTAAACAACTATGTTATATCTATGAGAGTTGATCTGCATTACAATGCTTGCTCTGATCTGTCTATAAGATAAGCAAGCTTCAAGGGAGACTGTTACTACTAAGATGGCTATGGATACCAATTGGATGGAAGGCAAGTGGGGGGTGGCTATGAGTGGGTGTGTAGGTTTGAATGAAGAGTTCGCACACACACGAAGTCAGTCTCTGTTTGCTGGGACGCCCTGACATGAGAAGGTGTCCCTGACCACCTCATGGTCTGGCGGCCATCTTGAGGCTACAAGCCTCACGGAGGGCCCTGTGATAAGTATCTTTAATATTCTTGTATTATATGATTTGATTGTAAGCTTTGTGATATTTTAATGTCTTTTAATACTTTATGTTAGCGTTCCTGATTCTTGGGAAATAAATAAGATAGTGTGTTACTAGCAGCATTGTGTGTATTTTCGTAACTAACTTTATATCAGTGTGCCTAAAGAATATATACGTTGGGCAGGTGAGGTAGAAATACAGGTGGTCTATCGCATCCCAAATTTGAATAGAATAAATTTATCAGTGGGCCAAAGTGTGCATAAACACTGGCCGATACCCCAGAGGGATGCTTAGAGTGGAGATAGACACTTTAGAAAGTATATGCTTTTAATAAAGTAAATGTTTTATTCAAAGAAAGAATGTACATGAATATAAATGCTGGATAAAGTTCAGTATGTTTACATACAAGGTAGGATAAGTTTGTACAGTTATTAACATGTCAACAGCAAAAACATACAAAAACGTTGTGACAATAATAAGAACTTGCTTGGTACATATATGATAAGGATGATGCCAACATGTTTCCCATGTTGATCAATATCCACATTGCAGGTACTGCACACGTTCCCCATGTTTATTTGCCAATACTTTCTATCCAACAGGTTTTATGCACATTCATATCAGCTTGCTCCCCCTCACTCTGACTACCCGGCGTGGGTAAGACTTGGTAAGCATGCGCAACCTTTGTCCTGCGCATGCGCCAACCTTCCGCTGTCAACTCGGACTTTCCATCTTGTCCGCTTCTTGTCCGCTTCCTGTTTGCACTCCACCTTGGAGCGCATCAGGCCGTCAGCGGCTCTTTCCCGCGTCGGTGACGTCACGACGCCGGACGTGACCCCGCCGTCATGACGCGGCCGCGCCCGGCGCCGCCCCGTCAGAGGTCCACGTAGGAA
>CM053036.1:186271522-186428250 GCA_028564925.1 Lithobates sylvaticus
ATCACACAGAGATCATATATTTTGTTCCCAGAAGCACCTATAGGACTTGAAGTGTGTTAGTCCCATCACACAGACCTATATTTTCTTCCCAGAAGCACCTATAGGACTTGAAGTGTGTTAGTCCCATCACACAGAGATCTATATTTTGTTCCCAGAAGCACCTATAGGACTTGAAGTGTGTTAGTCCCATCACACAGACCTATATTTTCTTCCCAGAAGCACCTATAGGACTTGAAGTGTGTTAGTCCCATCACACAGAGATCCATATATATTTTGTTCCCAGAAGCACCTATAGGACTTGAAGTGTGTTAGTCCCATCACACAGACCTATATTTTCTTCCCAGAAGCACCTATAGGACTTGAAGTGTGTTAGTCCCATCACACAGAGATCATATATTTTGTTCCCAGAAGCACCTATAGGACTTGAAGTGTGTTAGTCCCATCACACAGACCTATATTTTCTTCCCAGAAGCACCTATAGGACTTGAAGTGTGTTAGTCCCATCACACAGAGATCCTATATTTTGTTCCCAGAAGCACCTATAGGACTTGAAGTGTGTTAGTCCCATCACACAGATTTTCTTCCCTCCTATATTTTTGTTCCCAGAAGCACCTATAGGACTTGAAGTGTGTTAGTCCCATCACACAGAGATCATATATTTTGTTCCCAGAAGCACCTATAGGACTTGAAGTGTGTTAGTCCCATCACACAGAGATCCTATATTTTGTTCCCAGAAGCACCTATAGGACTTGAAGTGTGTTAGTCCCATCACACAGAGATCATATATTTTGTTCCCAGAAGCACCTATAGGACTTGAAGTGTGTTAGTCCCCATCACACAGACCTATATTTTCTTCCCAGAAGCACCTATAGGACTTGAAGTGTGTTAGTCCCATCACACAGAGATCCTATATTTTGTTCCCAGAAGCACCTATAGGACTTGAAGTGTGTTAGTCCCATCACACAGAGACCTATATTTTCTTCCCAGAAGCACCTATAGGACTTGAAGTGTGTTAGTCCCATCACACAGAGATCATATATTTTGTTCCCAGAAGCACCTATAGGACTTGAAGTGTGTTAGTCCCATCACACAGACCTATCTATATTTTCTTCCCAGAAGCACCTATAGGACTTGAAGTGTGTTAGTCCCCACACAGAGATCATATATTTTGTTCCCAGACGCACCTATAGGACTTGAAGTGTGTTAGTCCCATCACACAGACCTATATTTTCTTCCCAGAAGCACCTATAGGACTTGAAGTGTGTTAGTCCCATCACACAGAGATCATATATTTTGTTCCCAGAAGCACCTATAGGACTTGAAGTGTGTTAGTCCCATCACACAGACCTATATTTTCTTCCCAGAAGCACCTATAGGACTATGAAGCACCTATAGGACTTGAAGTGTGTTAGTCCCATCACACAGAGATCATATATTTTGTTCCCAGAAGCACCTATAGGACTTGAAGTGTGTTAGTCCCATCACACAGACCTATATTTTCTTCCCAGAAGCACCTATAGGACTTGAAGTGTGTTAGTCCCATCACACAGAGATCATATATTTTGTTCCCAGAAGCACCTATAGGACTTGAAGTGTGTTAGTCCCATCACACAGAGACCTATATTTTCTTCCCAGAAGCACCTATAGGACTTGAAGTGTGTTAGTCCCATCACACAGAGATCCTATATTTTGTTCCCAGAAGCACCTATAGGACTTGAAGTGTGTTAGTCCCATCACACAGACCTATATTTTCTTCCCAGAAGCACCTATAGGACTTGAAGTGTGTTAGTCCCATCACACAGAGATCATATATTTTGTTCCCAGAAGCACCTATAGGACTTGAAGTGTGTTAGTCCCATCACACAGACCTATATTTTCTTCCCAGAAGCACCTATAGGACTTGAAGTGTGTTAGTCCCATCACACAGAGATCATATATTTTGTTCCCAGAAGCACCTATAGGACTTGAAGTGTGTTAGTCCCATCACACAGACCTATATTTTCTTCCCAGAAGCACCTATAGGACTTGAAGTGTGTTAGTCCCATCACACAGAGATCATATATTTTGTTCCCAGAAGCACCTATAGGACTTGAAGTGTGTTAGTCCCATCACACAGACCTATATTTTCTTCCCAGAAGCACCTATAGGACTTGAAGTGTGTTAGTCCCATCACACAGAGATCATATATTTTGTTCCCAGAAGCACCTATAGGACTTGAAGTGTGTTAGTCCCATCACACAGACCTATATTTTCTTCCCAGAAGCACCTATAGGACTTGAAGTGTGTTAGTCCCATCACACAGAGATCATATATTTTGTTCCCAGAAGCACCTATAGGACTTGAAGTGTGTTAGTCCCATCACACAGACCTATATTTTCTTCCCAGAAGCACCTATAGGACTTGAAGTGTGTTAGTCCCATCACACAGAGATCATATATTTTGTTCCCAGAAGCACCTATAGGACTTGAAGTGTGTTAGTCCCATCACACAGACCTATATTTTCTTCCCAGAAGCACCTATAGGACTTGAAGTGTGTTAGTCCCATCACACAGAGATCATATATTTTGTTCCCAGAAGCACCTATAGGACTTGAAGTGTGTTAGTCCCATCACACAGACCTATATTTTCTTCCCAGAAGCACCTATAGGACTTGAAGTGTGTTAGTCCCATCACACAGAGATCATATATTTTGTTCCCAGAAGCACCTATAGGACTTGAAGTGTGTTAGTCCCATCACACAGACCTATATTTTCTTCCCAGAAGCACCTATAGGACTTGAAGTGTGTTAGTCCCATCACACAGAGATCATATATTTTGTTCCCAGAAGCACCTATAGGACTTGAAGTGTGTTAGTCCCATCACACAGACCTATATTTTCTTCCCAGAAGCACCTATAGGACTTGAAGTGTGTTAGTCCCATCACACAGAGATCCTATATTTTGTTCCCAGAAGCACCTATAGGACTTGAAGTGTGTTAGTCCCATCACACAGAGACCTATATTTTCTTCCCAGAAGCACCTATAGGACTTGAAGTGTGTTAGTCCCATCACACAGAGATCCTATATTTTGTTCCCAGAAGCACCTATAGGACTTGAAGTGTGTTAGTCCCATCACACAGACCTATATTTTCTTCCCAGAAGCACCTATAGGACTTGAAGTGTGTTAGTCCCATCACACAGAGATCCTATATATTTTGTTCCCAGAAGCACCTATAGGACTTGAAGTGTGTTAGTCCCATCACACAGACCGATATTTTCTTACCAGAAGCACCTATAGGACTTGAAGTGTGTTAGTCCCATCACACAGAGATCATATATTTTGTTCCCAGAAGCACCTATAGGACTTGAAGTGTGTTAGTCCCATCACACAGACCTATATTTTCTTCCCAGAAGCACCTATAGGACTTGAAGTGTGTTAGTCCCATCACACAGAGATCATATATTTTGTTCCCAGAAGCACCTATAGGACTTGAAGTGTGTTAGTCCCATCACACAGACCTATATTTTCTTCCCAGAAGCACCTATAGGACTTGAAGTGTGTGTTAGTCCCATCACACAGAGATCATATATTTTGTTCCCAGAAGCACCTATAGGACTTGAAGTGTGTTAGTCCCATCACACAGAGATCCTATATTTTCTTCCCAGAAGCACCTATAGGACTTGAAGTGTGTTAGTCCCATCACACAGAGATCATATATTTTGTTCCCAGAAGCACCTATAGGACTTGAAGTGTGTTAGTCCCATCACACAGACCTATATTTTCTTCCCAGAAGCACCTATAGGACTTGAAGTGTGTTAGTCCCATCACACAGAGATCATATATATTTTGTTCCCAGAAGCACCTATAGGACTTGAAGTGTGTTAGTCCCATCACACAGACCTATTTTCTTCCCAGAAGCACCTATAGGACTTGAAGTGTGTTAGTCCCATCACACAGAGATCATATATTTTGTTCCCAGAAGCACCTATAGGACTTGAAGTGTGTTAGTCCCATCACACAGACCTATATTTTCTTCCCAGAAGCACCTATAGGACTTGAAGTGTGTTAGTCCCATCACACAGAGATCATATATTTTGTTCCCAGAAGCACCTATAGGACTTGAAGTGTGTTAGTCCCATCACACAGATCCTATATTTTCTTCACAGAGGCACCTATAGGACTTGAAGTGTGTTAGTCCCATCACACAGAGATCTATATTTTGTTCCCAGAAGCACCTATAGGACTTGAAGTGTGTTAGTCCCATCACACAGAGACCTATATTTTGTTCCCAGAAGCACCTATAGGACTTGAAGTGTGTTAGTCCCATCACAGAGATCATATATTTTGTTCCCAGAAGCACCTATAGGACTTGAAGTGTGTTAGTCCCATCACACAGACCTATATTTTCTTCCCAGAAGCACCTATAGGACTTGAAGTGTGTTAGTCCCATCACACAGAGATCATATATTTTGTTCCCAGAAGCACCTATAGGACTTGAAGTGTGTTAGTCCCATCACACAGACCTATATTTTCTTCCCAGAAGCACCTATAGGACTTGAAGTGTGTTAGTCCCATCACACACAGATCCTATATTTTGTTCCCAGAAGCACCTATAGGACTTGAAGTGTGTTAGTCCCATCACACAGAGACCTATATTTTCTTCCCAGAAGCACCTATAGGACTTGAAGTGTGTGTTAGTCCCATCACACAGAGATCCTATATTTTGTTCCCAGAAGCACCTATAGGACTTGAAGTGTGTTAGTCCCATCACACAGACCTATATTTTTCTTCCCAGAAGCACCTATAGGACTTGAAGTGTGTTAGTCCCATCACACAGAGATCATATATTTTGTTCCCAGAAGCACCTATAGGACTTGAAGTGTGTTAGTCCCATCACACAGACCTATATTTTCTTCCCAGAAGCACCTATAGGACTTGAAGTGTTAGTCCCATCACACAGAGATCATATATTTTGTTCCCAGAAGCACCTATAGGACTTGAAGTGTGTTAGTCCCATCACACAGACCTATATTTTCTTCCCAGAAGCACCTATAGGACTTGAAGTGTGTTAGTCCCATCACACAGAGATCCTATATTTTGTTCCCAGAAGCACCTATAGGACTTGAAGTGTGTTAGTCCCATCACACAGACCCTATATTTTCTTCCCAGAAGCACCTATAGGACTTGAAGTGTGTTAGTCCCATCACACAGAGATCTATATTTTGTTCCCAGAAGCACCTATAGGACTTGAAGTGTGTTAGTCCCATCACACAGACCTATATTTTGTTCCCAGAAGCACCTATAGGACTTGAAGTGTGTTAGTCCCATCACACAGAGATCCTATATTTTGTTCCCAGAAGCACCTATAGGACTTGAAGTGTGTTAGTCCCATCACACAGAGATCCTATATTTTCTTCCCAGAAGCACCTATAGGACTTGAAGTGTGTTAGTCCCATCACACAGAGATCATATATATTTGTTCCCAGAAGCACCTATAGGACTTGAAGTGTGTTAGTCCCATCACACAGAGATCCTATATTTTCTTCCCAGAAGCACCTATAGGACTTGAAGTGTGTTAGTCCCATCACACAGAGCTCATATATTTTGTTCCCAGAAGCACCTATAGGACTTGAAGTGTGTTAGTCCCATCACACAGAGATCCTATATTTTCTTCCCAGAAGCACCTATAGGACTTGAAGTGTGTTAGTCCCATCACACAGAGATCCTATATTTTGTTCCCAGAAGCACCTATAGGACTTGAAGTGTGTTAGTCCCATCACACAGACCTATATTTTCTTCCCAGAAGCACCTATAGGACTTGAAGTGTGTTAGTCCCATCACACAGAGATCATATATTTTGTTCCCAGAAGCACCTATAGGACTTGAAGTGTGTTAGTCCCATCACACAGACCTATATTTTCTTCCCAGAAGCACCCATAGGACTTGAAGTGTGTTAGTCCCATCACACATAGATCTATTTTTTGTTCCCAGAAGCACCTATAGGACTTGAAGTGTGTTAGTCCCATCACACAGCTCCTATATTTTCTTCCCAGAAGCACCCATAGGACTTGAAGTGTGTTAGTCCCATCACACAGAGATCATATATTTTTTCCCAGAAGCACCTATAGGACTTGAAGTGTGTTAGTCCCATCACACAGAGCCTATATTTTCTTCCCAGAAGCACCCATAGGACTTGAAGTGTGTTAGTCCCATCACACAGAGCTCATATATTTTGTTCCCAGAAGCACCCATAGGACTTCTAGTGTGTTAGTGGCATCACACAGAGCTCCTATATTTTCTTCCCAGAAGCACCCATAGGACTTCTAGTGTGTTAGTGGCATCACACAGAGATCCTATATTTTCTTTGCAGAAGCACCCATAGGACTTCTAGTGTGTTAGTGGCATCACACAGAGCTCCTATATTTTCTTTGCAGAAGCACCCATAGGACTTCTAGTGTGTTAGTGGCATCACACAGAGCTCCTATATTTTCTTTGCAGAAGCACCCACAGGACTTCTAGTGTGTTAGTGGCATCACACAGAGCTCCTATATATTCTTCTCAGCAGCACCCACAGGACTACCGACTACAATGGCTGGAAGACCGCCAAGGGGAGGCAGAGCGTGCAGAGCCAAGAACACAGGGCAGGCAGGCTCTGTTTCTAGTGGACGTGGCCGTGGACGTGCATCGTCATCAGCACGTGGCCATGGGACACGCGCGTCTTTGTTTTCGGCAGCTGGACATGTGGAGCCGCATCATGCTGAAGGCTTGGTAGAATGGATGACCAAGCCCTCCTCATCCTCCTCATCCTCTCTCACCCAGGCTCAGGGTACTGGCAGAGCAGCTGCCAACGCGTACTCAATGGCATCATCAGCCACCCCTTCCCTAGACCCACCATGTCCTCCTGAGGAGTCCCCCGAACTCTTTGAGCACAGTGTTGGGTACATGCTCCAGGAGGATGCCCAACGATTCGAAGGCTCGGATGATGATACCCAGCTTGAGGAATCTGGCAGTACTGTTCCACCAGCTGCAGCTTACTGCCAGGTTTGCTCTAGTGGTGAAGAGGGAGGGGATGATGAGGTCACTGACTCCACGTGGGTGCCTGAATGGAGAGAGGATGAGGAGGAGGACGAGGAGGAGGAGGATGCGGCGTCACATGTCCAACGAGGCAGGATGCCCCCTGGAGGCCAGGTAGAGGCCAGCACAGCAACTGTACAACACCGCAGAGCTCCGCCTGTGCAGGGCGCTGCCTCTGCACGTTATCAGAAAAGTTCTTTGGTGTGGGCCTTTTTTGAGACGAGTGCATCAGATCGCACCACTGCTATTTGCAATATTTGTCTCAAGCGTATCTCGCGTGGCCAAAACATCAGCCGCTTGGGCACCACAAGCATGACCAGACATATGGCGACCTGCCATGCAGCTCGTTGGCAGGCACACATAAAAGACCCACACCAAAGAACTAAGCGGACCTCTCCTTGCTCCTCATCAGCTGGGATCTCCATCCCCACTACACCTTCAGTCCTCTATGAAAGCTGCTCTGAGAGGACTGAAGGTGTAGAATTAGGTGTGTCACAACCAAGTACTTGCAGTACACCGACGTCCGATTGCAGCAGGCAAATTTCCCTGCCCCAGCTGCTGGACCGTAGAAAGAAGTACACTCCCAGCCATCCACATGCCCAGCGGTTGAATGCTAGCTTGGCTAAATTGCTAGCACTTCAACTGCTGCCTTTTCAGTTGGTAAACACGGCCCCCTTCCGTGAGTTTGTTCAATGTGCGGTTCCTCAGTGGCAGGTTCCCAAACGCCACTTTTTCTCACGGAAGGCGATTCCGTCTCTCTACCGGCATGTGGAAGGCAATGTCCATGCCTCGCTGGACAGGGCGGTCAGCGGTAAGGTGCATATTACCGCTGACTCATGGTCCAGCAGGCATGGACAGGGACGGTACCTTTCTTTCACGGCCCATTGGGTCACTCTATTGGCAGCTGGGAGGGATGCAGGACAAGGTGCAGTAGTGTTGGAGGTTGTTCCGCCACCACGCCTCCAAAACGCTACTACTGCTACTGGTTGTGACACACCTCTCTCCTCCACCCCCTCCTCTTCTTCTTCCTCCAGTGCTCTGTCCTTGGAACCAGCGGTGCTCCGTAGGCGTACAAGGGGCTACGCAAGTACGCAGGCAAAAAGATGCCATGCCGTGCTTGCGCTGGTGTGTTTGGGGGACAGGAGCCACACTGGGCCAGAGGTTCTGGCAGCTCTGCAGGGGCAGGCCGAGAGGTGGTTGACGCCACGTCAGCTTAAGCCAGGAATGGTCGTTTCTGACAATGGCACCAACCTCCTCTCCGCCCTGCGACAGGGGCAGCTCACCCATGTGCCCTGCATGGCTCACGTCCTCAACCTGGTGGTGCAGCGGTTCTTGGGCAGGTTCCCAGGCTTACAGGATGTCCTGAGGCAGGCCAGGAAAGTCTGTGTGCATTTCCGCCGATCTTATAATGCCAGTGCTCGGCTGACTGAGCTGCAAAAGGAGCTGAACCTGCCCAAGAACCGCCTAATATGTGACATGCCCACCAGGTGGAACTCAACGTTGGCCATGCTTCAGCGACTGCACACGCAGCAGAGGGCCATCAATGAGTACCTTTGCGACTACGGCACCAGGACAGGGTCAGGGGAGCTTGGTTTTTTTTCCCCACGTCAGTGGAGCATGATCAGGGATGCATGCACTGTCCTCTCACCATTTGAGGAGGCCACGAGGATGGTGAGCAGTGACAGTGCATGCATCAGTGACACTGTCCCTCTTGTCCACCTGTTGGAGCATACGCTGCGTGGGATAATGGACAGGGCACTTGAGGCAGAACAGAGGCAGGAAGAGGAGGACTTCCTTGCCTCTCAAGGCCCCCTTATCCGGACAGTGTTCCTTCTGTCCCACCCATCACACAGGAAGAGGAGGAGGAGGAGGAGGAGGAGGAGGATTGTGTGAGCATGGAGGTGGAGCCTGGCACTCAGCATCAGCAGCAGCAGTCTTTTAGGGATGATGTACAGTCCCAACAAACCAGTGGACTTGTACGTGGCTGGGAGGAGGTGGCTGGCGATCATGTCATCCTCAGTGACCCAGAAGACTCCGGACCGAATGCCTCAGCTAACCTACGCTGCATGGCCTCCCTGATCCTGCAAAGCCTGCGGAAGGATCCTCGTGTTCTTCGGATCAAGGAGAGGGACCATTACTGGCTGGCCACTCTCCTTGATCCGCGGTACAAGGGTAAGGTTGCGGACCTTATCTTGCCGTCGCAGAGGGAGCAGAGGATGAGACATCTCAGGGAGGCCTTGCAGAAAGGTCTGTGCAACGCGTTCCCAGAAACTGGGAGGTTACAAACTCCTGGTCCTGGGCGACGAGTTGCTGAGGCTTCGGTCAGTAGCAGAAGGAGCGGTGGGGAAGGTGGACGTCTGACCGATGCGTTCAGACAATTTTTTAGTCCGCAGTCCCAAGGTATGATCGGTTCCAGCAACCATCGCCAGCGTCTGATATACATGGTGCAGGAATACCTTGGGGCAAGGTCAGACTTGGACACCTTTCCCACCGAAAATCCTCTGGCTTACTGGGTCCTGAGGATGGATCACTGGCCAGAGCTTGCACAGTATGCAATTGAGCTACTGGCCTGTCCTGCCTCCAGCGTTCTTTCCGAACGCACATTCAGTGCTGCTGGAGGATTTGTCACCGATCATAGGGTGCGCCTGTCCACCGCCTCGGTTGATCGACTGACCTTCATCAAAATGAATCAGTCTTGGATCACCACCAGCTACCAGGCACCTGAGGCGGATATAACCGAATAATTTATAATGTCACATCCCTTCAAGACTGCCTATGCTGATGCTGAGTGACTGTCCTCTTATGTTCACTGACTATCCTCTTCCTCCTCCTCAATGATCCATGCCACCACACCAGTGCCTAAGGCACAATTTTTCAGCCCCTGTTTAACAGGGGCGTGTACATACAATTTTTATAAAAAAATGCTTTGCAACACGTGTGACTGCTGTGCTCCAAGTACAGTATCTGTGAGGGGTTGCAGTGTTGTGGCACCAGCACCAGTGCCTAAGGCACAATTTTTCAGCCCCTCTTTAACAGGGGCGTGTACTTACAATTTTTTAAAAAAATGCTTCGCAACACGTGTGACTGCTGTGCTCCAAGTACAGTATCTGTGAGGGGTTGCAGTGTTGTGGCACCAGCACCAGTGCCTAAGGCACAATTTTTCAGCCCCTGTTTAACAGGGGCGGGTAATTACAAATCTTGATCTAATAGTTCACAGCAGGGCCCATTCCTGCGCCCACCAAGAGTAACTATGAGGGCCTACAGTCTTGTGGCAACACCGTCCACCACCACCGCCAAAGGCCCAATTTTTCTGCCCTGTTCATCAGGTGCTTGCAATTACAAATCTTGATCTAATAACTCACAGCAGGGCCCATTCCTGCGCCCACCAAGAGTAACTGTGAGAGCTTACAGTCTTGTGGCAACACCGTCCACCACCACCGCCAAAGGCCCAATTTTTCTGCCCTGTTCATCAGGTGCTTGCAATTACAAATCTTGATCTAATAACTCACAGCAGGGCCCATTCCTGCGCCCACCAAGAGTAACTATGAGGGCCTACAGTCTTGTGGCAACACCGTCCACCACCACCGCCAAAGGCCCAATTTTTCTGCCCTGTTCATCAGGTGCTTGCAATTACAAATCTTGATCTAATAACTCACAGCAGGGCCCATTCCTGCGCCCACCAAGAGTAACTGTGAGAGCTTACAGTCTTGTGGCAACACCGTCCACCACCACCGCCAAAGGCCCAATTTTTCTGCCCTGTTCATCAGGTGCTTGCAATTACAAATCTTGATCTAATAACTCACAGCAGGGCCCATTCCTGCGCCCACCAAGAGTAACTGTGAGAGCTTACAGTCTTGTGGCAACACCGTCCACCACCACCACCACCCCCAATTTTTCTGCCCTGTTCAACAGGTGCATGCAATTACAAATCTTGATCTATTAACTCACAGCAGGGCCCATTCCTGTGCCCACCAGTCTTGTGGCTACACCAACATCTAATAGGGCAAATTTCTGCAGAGTATATACGCCAGGCCCCTACTTTCAAACATCCAACTTACAAACGACTCCTACTTGCAAATGGAAAGAGAAAACAGGAAGTGAGAGGAAATCTACCCCTAGGAAGGGAAATTCTATCCTGTTAGATTTAATTTGGGAAAAAGGTATCTCCTCTCTACTGATACTTTATCACCAATCCTTGTTTCAATTAAAACCCCACTTTTTCCAAAAACATTTGTCATTGGGACGGAAAGTGAGGTGACATGTTCTGAACAGATGTGCAAAGACAGCAAATGTTACAGGGGTGATAACCCCTCCCTATGTTCTCCAAAAAGCTTAAAAATAGATTTTTTTGGGATGGAGCTACACTTCATAATGTACCTGTTCAGATTCTACTTAAGAACAAACCTAAAGCCGCAAGTGGTTTTAAATGGCTTCTTTTTTTCCTTTACAAATGTCATTTTGTGCAAGGACAGTTCTAAACACGGGAAACACATGCCACTTCACAGGCATACTTTAGACACCCCCCAGGTACCATATTTAAAGGAAAATTTCACTTTTTTTTTTTCACTTTATGCATCATTAAAATGACTGCTCCCGAAAAAACGTTAGTTTTTAAAAGTTCTTTTTGCATTGATATATATCCCCTGGGGCAGGACCCGGGTCCCCAAACCTGTTTTATGACATTAACATGCATATTGGCCGTTGTAATTAGCACTTTTGATTTCGAACGTTCGCGTCCATTATAACGTATAGGGTTCGAAAATTCGCGCAAACTTTCGGTCCGTTCGAAGGTTCTGGTGCGAACCGAACCCGGGGGTGTTCGGCTCATCCCTACTGGACATATATTGTAATCTTTTTTTTTCATGCAGCCTCTTGGCTGAACGATGAAAAAAGAGATCGGTGGGTATGCCCACCATTAGAATACCTCCCTTCATCCACCCACTTCTAATGATGGGCATACATTCACCATTTATATATGCCGAAGCATGGAGGCATCCTCCTGCATAAAAGTAATGCCGCGTACACACGGTCGGACTTTTCCACGGGCAAGCCCCAGTCGGAATACGTGTGTATGCAGCATTAGGAGCCAATTGCTCCTCCACCCCTGCTGCCCCCATGCTTCGGCATATATGCTCTTTTTTTTAACTGTGGTGGTGAAATCACCTCCTACAGCGTTGGAGTCACAGCTTTATGTATCGTGGGAGCAAACGCTGTTGCTGTGAAGATAAATAAATCCACACTGCAACTGAATGGCGTACCTGCTAAGCAAATTATGGTTAACATTAAAACAAAGTAACATTACAGTATAACAGTAAGACCTTACCATACCATACCTGCAAAGCAAATACCAAAAAAAAAAAAAAGTAAAAAAATAAAAAAAATTTTAACGCAACCTGTGCCTAAAATATATATATATATATGCCGAAGCATGGGGGCATCCTCCCGCAAAAAAGTTATGCCGCGTACACACGGTCGGATTTTTCCACAGGCAAGCCTCAGTCGGAATTTCAACCGTATGTACGCGGCATTAGGAGCAAATCGCTCCTCCGCCCCTGCTGCCCCCATGCTTCGGCATATATGCTCTTTTTTTAAACTGTGGTGGTGAAATCACCTCCTACAGCACTGGAGTCATGGCTTTATGTATCGTGGGAGCAAACGCTGTTGCTGTCAAGATAAATAAATCCGCGCTGCAGCTGAATGGCGCACCTGAAAACAAAAAAATGGTTAACAATAAAACACAGTAAACAGTAAAGTATAAAAAAATGACATACCTGAAAAGCAAGCATGATAAAACATAATAAAACATTGCAGAATAGAATACAGTAAAAAAGAGCAACAATAGAGAGAGAATAGAGAGAGAGAGAACAATAAAACGACAACTATTGTTTTTTCTTTATTATATATTTTTTTTTGGGGGGGGGGGGGGGGGTTTGTACGTTTTTTTTTTTTTTTTACACCTTTTTTTGTAACTGTAATTTTAACAACTGTAACGATTCGGGTCGGATATCGTAGCCTGTGAAATGCTGTACCCTACGCTAATACTTCACTAGTGTGTGGTAGCGTTCAAAACATTCACCAATGCAAAGACCAGGATTGTCAGGACAGCGTGGACAATAATAACGGGTGTCACGCCTAGATCCACGCTTGGTACAGACACAACATCTTCTTTGGGGGGCTCATTGGGTAGGGGTACTCAGGAGGACATAAGGAAAATGCCTCTCATGCAGCCTGCTAACTGCATTTGGTTGGGAATGGTGAGGTGCAGAACCGTCTGGAAACGGAAGGTCTTTGACAATCTCTTCCTGGAATTCAAGGAAGGATAAAGTCCATCCTGAAGCTTTGTATAGCACATGAGCATTCAGCAAAGCCAATTGGAATAAGTAAACAGACACTTTTTTGTACCAGCGTCTGGCCTTACGGGCAACTAGATACGGCGCCAACAACTGGTCGTTGAGGTCCACCCCTCCCATATTTTGGTTATATTTGTGGACACAGAGGGGTTCCTCCACAACACCAGCCCCAGTACGAATTTGGACTGTCGTGTCTGCATGAAGGGAGGTAAGAATAAAAATATTCTTATTATCCCTCCACTTCATAGCGAGCAAGTTATTACACTGCAAGCATGCTCTCTCCCCCAGCGTAAGACAGGAATCTACAAGCCGCTGGGGAAAGCCCCGGTGATTAGGTCGCACATGCTCCAATCTGATGATCAAACAAGTGACTAAACAGTGGCACGCTCGTGTAATAATTGTCCACGTACAAGTGGTACCCCTTTCCAAATATGGGTGACACCAAGTTCCACACTATCTTGCCAGCGCTCCCTATGTAATCTGGGCAGTTCTCCAGCTCTACGTAACTATCTTTTCCCTCATAAACCATTAAGCTCCATACATAGCCTGTTGCCCTGTCACATAACTTATAGAGCTTGACCCCGTATCTGGCACGCTTGCTGGGAAGGTACTGTTTGAGTAAACAAGGCTGCAAAACGTTGGTTGAAATGGTTTATGAGGGGCCGAATTTTGGAGAGCCGATCGTATTCAGGGTCTCCATGAGGACGACAAATGTCATTGTCGTTAAAGTGCATGAACCGCAAGATCTGCTCGTATCGTTTCCTGGACATGGAGGCAGATAACACGGGCATATGGTCGACTGGGTGGGTGGACCAATAAGTCCGCAGAGTCGGGAATTCATGTGTGCCCATGTTGAGGGAAAGGCCCAGAAAGGTCTTAAAATCGGAAACCGTAATTGGTTTCCAATCTTTGGCAAGGGAAGGCAACTGGGGATTAGCGGCAATGTGATGACCAGCATATAAATTACTTTGGTCTACAATAGATCTATAGAGATCTTCCGTGAAAAACTGCGAAAAAAAATCAAGTAGCTTAAAATCAGCTGTTTCCACCAGAATACTGGGTTGGCCAGTGAATGGGGGAAGTACGGGTTCTGCAGAAGTGGTGGGCACCCAATCAGGATTGGCAAATTCTGCAGGAAGGACACTATGGGCATGACGGGCCTGCATTTGTCTTCTTCTTGGTGGCAGCAGTTTGAACTGCACTTATGGGACTCGCCACTTCACCAAGTGTTACTGCAGTGGTGGATGTACGTCCAGGGTGTACTAGGCCACTGGTGCTTGCCAGTTCACCAGAAGGAATAGCGGCGCCAGTACTTCTCTGCTCCAATCCAAAGACATGCAGGTAGGTTAATTGGCTTCTGTCCAAAAATTGGCCTTAGTATATGAATGGGGACCTTGGATTGTGGGCTCCTTGAGGGTAGGGACCGATGTGAGTGTGCAATGTACAGGGATAGGGACAATTGTAGACACTCACTCAGGTTGAACTGGATGGACTGGTGTCTTTATTCAACCATACTAACTATGAAACATACGAGGGACCTACGGTTCTTGCATCTCAACAACAGCATGGCGGGTGCCCTGACACTATAAAAAACAAACTAACTAACCAGCGTTACCCGTAACAGTTATACGGTGATCACTGGTGAAAGGGTTAACTAGGGGCAATCAGGGGGTTAAAACCTTTATTAGGTAATATATGGGGGTACCTGACGCTATATAAAAACCTGACGGGGAACCTAAATAACTAACTGGCTACTCAGCGGCACCAGTGACACTTATACAGTGATCACTGGTGAAAGAGTTAACTCTAGGGGCAATCAGGGGGTTAAAACCTTTATTTAGGTTGTATATGGGGGTACCTGACCTATAAACCTATTTGTAAACCTATATAAACCTGGCGATTAACCTAAAAAAATAACTAGCTACCTAGCGGCACCAGTGACACTAATGCAGCGATCAGGAAAAGGAACGCTTAGTGACACTGGCAAAAGGGGGTGAAAGGGTTACCTGGGGGGCAATCAAGGGGTTAAACCTTTATTAGGGGGGTAGGGGGCTACCTTGGACCTAAAGGGGCCTAAAGCTAACTGCCCTGACACTTTTTACAGTCACAAATGACACTAAATGCAGTGATCAGTAAATAAATGACCACTGCAATCAGTGACACTGTGACTGGGGGGGCAGGGGGTGATCTGGGGGGTGATCGGGGGGGTAACTGGGGGGTGAAAAGTGTGCCTATGTGTACCTGGTGTCAGTGTACTGTTGGTGCACTTACATCACTCGCGTCCCGGTCAGAAAGACCGACACGAGGAGTGTGACATCACTTCCTCCTGCCTGTGTTTACAGTTCACAGGCAGGGGAAGCTTCTCATTCGCCAGGAGCGATCGCGAGGGGGTGGCCAGAAATCAATGGCCACCCCCTCATCTCGGATCGCTCCTGAAGCAAAGCCGACCATCTCCGCCAGCGGGGGGGGGGGGGGGGGGTTAAATCGGACCCCCCCCCGCTGGAAGGCAGGCACGTACAGGTACATGGATGTGCCTGTATGTCCTATTCTGCCGACATATATGTACAGGAGGCGGTCGGCAAGTGGTTAATAATTTTTTTTTTAAATTAGGGTACACCCCAAAAGAGTGAGAAAGATCAAAAATACAACAATAGCTGGGGTGGGGGTACATATGCATGGCGTGCGGGATGGCTCCTGCACAGCTAAATTAGCTTCATTAAGCACAGGAGCGACACCGCTGGCTGCCGGAAGCCCCCAAGCACCGTATGGGGAAGATTGGCTTCCAGAAAAATATTTACAGAGGCTTTATTCCACCACCGCAGTCGCGGCCTACTCAAGGTATGGAGCGTTTCCTATACAAATCACAATCCCTGGCCTCAAGTGATCGGCTCGGTCCGTCGAACACTTCCGGACCACACGTGGTGTCGAATGATTCGACCGCGGAGGACAACAGCTCCCAGCAATCCCGACAACCCCAACAACCACACACATCTGAAATACCCACAGATGTAGTGACAGTAGCAGTACTGGACCTAAGATTGAACTCACTACTACGTGACCTGACCCACAGTATTGCTAAAGAAGTGGGTAAGGTAGCACATGAGCTGCGAGGAGAAATAGATCAATTGGGGGAACGTACTGATACTCTCGAAAATAAATTTGACAAATTAACCCAATATGTGCACGTACTTGAGGAAGATAATGCTAACATGAAGCACACCGTCTCTCAGCTTCAGCTGCAACAAGAGGATTTGGAAAATCGCGAAAGGCGCCAAAACCTACGGATCAGAGGGATCCCTGAAACGGTCAGTGACAAAGAACTTCGCCCCTACCTCCTAGCCCTATTCATCACTTTAGCGCTCCACATCCCTGACATATATTGGAGCCTGGATAGGGCACACAGATCCCTGGCTCCAAAGCCAACCCCCAACGCTAATCCCAGAGAAGTCATAGTCCGTTTCCACTTTTATAAAAGCAAAGAAGTACTAACAAATGCCACTCGCAACAAGTCACGCATTGAATTTAAACAATCCAGGATCCAGATTTTTAGTGACTTATCACCAATTACCTTAGCTAAAAGACGCAATTTTCGTCCTATCACCACACATTTGCAAAACCAGCAGATCCCATACCACTGGGGATTCCCCTTTCGTTTGTCTGCAACCAAAGATGGTGTCCAATACTCCTTGAGAGACCTTTATGAAGGTGAAACTTTCATCCCACCAATACCTGAAGATGATCTTCAAGCTCAAGCTCCAAATCCTAAACCACTCACCACCCCAGCCAAGATATGGACCCCAGTCAAACGACGATCACAGAAGAATTTTTCCACACCGTAACAAGCTAACTCCCACAGATTCCCGACTTGAGGGGAGGGCCCTCTCCTCAACGATCGGTATTCTTATTTCCCACACCATGACTGGAGAATATACCCTCTGGCCTTGACTGTGGCCTTCCTGAGAACTGGCGGTCTTCCCTTGCAAAATTAAGGAACACTCCTCTCCTTCAAGAGATGAACTCCATCATCTACCACCTGCTGGAAGAATCATCCCTTTTGTCCTTTTTTTTTTCTTTTTTTATTTGCATATTGCTGCTACCTGATTACATATTTCCGTGCAGTTTTGCCTGCTCTCCAAGCAGAGATGGGGACACCCCCCCACCTGTTGACACCTGCAGGCCGCCATGCGTCTCACTACAACCCATGGCTTTTGCCTGGGTAGCCTGGAATGTTTTTACTTTCAGGCTCTTCAAACAAAATGTTTTGAATTTTTTGTTATTTTCATGTTATTTTTCCCATTTTTTTACTTTTCAATTACTTTCAGTTACTTTTTGATGCTCCAATTTACAGGTCACTTTTTTTTGACCAATGTAAGGCTACTACTGCTAAACATACGTTTTTTTTTATCAACTTCGGTATAAATTTATACAGATGTGTTATTTGTTATGGTTGTTCATGCATCTAATGATAATGTGTAAAATGTTGTACATAGCATTGCTTCTGCCTGCTAAACCATGGTTCTTAAGGTATATTCATGTAATGTTAAGGGTCTGAACTCCATCAAGAAGCGATGGCAAGATCTGAAGGAGTTTAGAACCTCTAAAGCAGAGGTGATTATGATTCAGGAGACTCACTTTAAGGCTGGAGGGTCTTTTAAATTTGCCTCCAAACACTTTCCTGTGGCTTATACAGCCTTAGACCCCTCCGGAAAGGCAGGAGTAGCAATCTTGATTAAGCGTTCACGGACGTTTCATACTCCTGAATTCTAGTCACCTGAATACACACTTTTCTTTAGCTAACATATACGCCCCCAATGTGGGACAAATTGGTTTCCTTACTTCAGTTTTTGAGAAGCTACAACCTTTTTCCTAACCTTTTATGATACTGGGAGGCGATTTTAATGTGTGCATGTCCCCGACCAGGGATAGACAAGCTTTATTTCGGGATCCTCCACGATCCGCTGCCCAGAAATTGTCCGCTTCCTTTCGCAAATTAACAAAATCACATAATCTCTTCGATACATGGAGAGTAAAACACCCCACTCAAAAAAACTATACCTTCTACTCCCACGCTCATAAACTATATTCTAGATTAGATCACTTCCTAGTCACAGCCCCCCTCCTTCCATATGTAATTGCATCAGAGATAAATCCCATCATCTAGTCGGATCACACACCCATTGAACTCGACATTGTGCTGATGTCTACCACCTCAAAAACCTGTACCTGGCTTAAAAACCCGGTATCCCAATCCCATCTCCAACAAAAATTGATTGAATTTTTTCAATTGAATGAGGGATCGGTTTCGGAGATTTCCACTTTGTGGGAAGCCCACAAGGCTTTTTTCAGACGCGAATGTATATCCACAGGCTCCCGCTTAAAGCGAGACTCTGCAAAACTGAGAACTGACCTACTTGCTCAACTTCTATCTGCAGAAAAACTCCTCCTAGAATCCCCCACAAAATTAAGAACTGTCACCTCATTCCGAAACCGAATCAAATCACTTGATATGAACAAGATCTCTACATCAAATAGAGTGAAAGCCGAAAATACCCGCCCTTATGGCTCACCCCTCCACGCTATATTGATATGTATCTCTTAAATATGGATAAAATAAATAAATATATAAATATATAGATGTCAACGTGTAAATATATAAATATACAAATAAATTAAAATAAATGTAGTCCACCACTTCTGGTGATAGCAGCTGCTTAAAATTGTGAAAACATGTAAATACGGCAATATTATAAAAGCAGTCCTTTGAGCACAGTCTCTATCTTATTGCAAAAGCGCTGCTGCAATAAGATAGAGACTGTGCTCAAAGGACTGCTTTTATAATATTGCCGTATTTACAAGATCTCTACATCCATGATGTGGGCCAAACAAAAATTTTATGAGTTCACTAACAAACCTCATACTATGTTAGTTAATAGATTAAAACCACGACCCTTCCTATCAATACTCCGACCACTTAATGCAATCAGATGGTACACTTACGTACTGCCCTACAGCTATGTCTAAACTATTTGGACGTACTGCCCTACAGCCAATTATACAACTGTCTAGGCTCCGATCCAAATACCCAATTTTCACAATCCAAATTTGAAGAATTCATGTCTTCCCTCATATTACCTAAACTATCCACCGAACAAATCTCCATACTTAACTCTCCAATCGACACCAAGGAAATAGCCGAGGTGATCAAGAACCTCCCAACTCACAAATCCCCAGGCCCAGAGGGACTCCCTTATGCCTACTAAAAGACTTTTTCACCAATTTTAAATCCATATTTACAATCCCTATACAGATCCCTCCTTAGAGGTACCATCCCACACCCACAATTTATGCATGCCAATATAACAGTAATTCCCAAACCAGGTAAAGACCCCGCAATACCCAATAACTACCGCCCCATTGGTTTTTAAAATCAGACTCTAACATTTTTACCAAAATATTAGCTAATAGATTATCACCCATGTTGACGACCTTGATTCACAAAGACCAAGTAGGCTTTGACCCGACGAGACACGCTGGAGATAATACGAGAAGAACCATAGACCTAATTGACTTAGTAACCAAAACCAAACAACTCACCAGTTTTAAGCCTAGATGCATAAAAAGCATTTGACCGTTTGAGTTGGCCATTTATGTTTGCGGTTTTAGACACATTTGGATTCTCTGGTCCCTTCGTACAAGCCCTATACTCTTCCCCTACTTCCCAAGTACAGATGTCCTCCTACACGTCACAGAGATTCACCCTCAGTAATGGTACCAGACAAGGCTGCCCCCTACCCCCCCCCCCCCCCCCCCCACTTGCAATAGCCATCAGAACCCACTCTGAAATACGGGGAGTTCCGATACGGGGACCGGACTACAAATTGTCACTCTTCGCTGACGATATTTTATTGACTATCACCCACCCTGACACCTCCCTACCATTCCTCCATACTATCCTATCCTCCTTTGGATCCATATCAGGCTTTAAGATTAATCAGTCCAAAACAGAAGCCCTCCCCATTAACGTCACTTCAGAATCACTCGCCTCTTTACAAATTAGATTTAAATATAGATGATGTACATCCTCGTTAAAAAACTTAGGCATCCACCTTACCCCCTCATACACCTCTCTCTACCAAGCCAACTTTCCTCCTAAGATTGCGGATATTAACAAGACTTCTAAATCTTTGGTCCTCCATTCCTATTTCCCTTCTTGGCAGAATTAATGTTCTCAAGATGGCAATATTGCCTAAACTAATGTGCTTATGCGAAACACTTCCCATTTCAGTCCCGATGTCGCAGCTGAAGAATCTCCAGAGGAGGTGCCTTAAGTTTATCTGGAACAACTCTTCCCATAGGACCGCTCAATCAGTGGTATTTGCCCTCAGGTCTAAAGGTGGTCTGGCTGCCCCAGACCTCATTAAATATTATTACGCATCTCACCTTAGGGCAATGGCCACTTGGACTTCTAGGAAGGCCCCAAGCAGATGGGCTGAAATTGAAATGGGCATTACTGCTCTGGTGCACCTGTGCTATATGTTATGACCATCCTTTAAACAAATTCATGCCCCAATTGAGATCCTTCTGCCTAGCTCCGATGCTTTTCTCCCTATCTATTTGGCGGAAATGTGCGGACTGTTTTGCCCTTTCCTCCATATGCTCCCCACTCCAGAATGTCCTCTTTAATCCGGACATTCCGGATGGGTTGTCATATATACGCACACTTCCATGGACTCAAGCTGGCATCTTTCAGCTGCGACATCTAGTACATCCACTATCACGTAAACTTTGTACCTTCAGTGAATTGAAGAAAAAACATGACCTCCCTACTTCCCTGGAATATTCATACATACAAATTAAACATTATTTCCCCTCCCTATCTTTGGAGAAGCCTACAGACTTTGAAATACTATGTGCAAATGGCCCGTATGAATCCAAATTAATCTCATCTATATATATATAATGTTACATGAAACCCCTCTTTTGACAGATTCTACACATAATTATATGAGGAAATGGTCCCGAGTATTGAATCGCCTGATTTCACTGCTAGACTGGGGTAAAATATGGGAATCAACTTCTAAAATTTCACGCTGTGTAACACAAAAAGAAACTGCCATCAAGATATTATTTTTTTGGTACAGAACTCCTTTTTTTTTTTTTTTTTTAAACCATAGATTTTTATTGAAGTTTACAGTTTACATAGAAAGTAAGAGGATCTTGTAAAACAACAGAGATATGCATTACAAAAGGGTTATAATAAACATATAATCAGGTTAGCTACGGCTATGAGCTACTTATAAGCGAAAGCTAACGACCCCATATGGGGCAAAGCCAGTCACCCCTTTCGGGTACACACTGTGACAAGGCTCAGATTAGAACCAGTAAATAAAGAAGCTCCCAGTGGACCTCAGTGAGGGTCCCTGGAGATACAGTAAGGCAGGAGAGGTGCACAATATATCTAGTACGATGCAAACTTTGATAACGTTGAGGTAAACCAATAAACATTGATACATCTGTATTATTATTAGGTACAAGGTACGTCATAGTCCAGGAACGTTTGTGTTTAATCAAGATTCTGCACAATGGAGTTCTATTCCTATTTGGACGTATTCTAGCCACTGGATGCGCTGATTATTACAATAGGTTTTAGTCATGAGAGTAATGAGTCATGAGTCACAGGTGTGGGGAGGCATATATAGAAGAGCTCCAGTTCTCCCAGCGTTTATGGAAAACTGAGGATCTTCTTTCTTTGTATGCCAGAAGTTTCTCCATAAGATATTGGTTGTTGATTCTGGAAACTACTTCTTCAAGCAGAGGAGGTGTGGGCGAACGCCATTGCTTCACTAGTGACATGCGTGTTGCAAACAAGATATTCGCTACTAAACTTCTTTGTAGGGGTGGGATTTGTTCTATTCCAATACTAAGTAGTGCCAAGGCTGGTGTGAGTTGGATCTTGATATGGGTAACATTGGATATCATAGATTCTATCTCTTTCCAGAAGGTAGTGATGATTCCACAACTCCACAATATTGTGGAGTAAACTGCCAGTAGATTGAAAGTTCCTCCAGCATAGCGATGGTATTGACGGGTCCATTTTATGGAGCCGCAGGGGCGTAAAGTACCATCTGTGAAGAATTTTCTGTGCATTATCCCAATGATCTATGCAGGCTGAAGATTTGCTGTTGTATTTTACTGCTACATGGCATTGTATAAGTGAGAATTCCGCTTGGAGTTCCTTTTCCCATTTTAACATGGTGGGTAATTTAGCATTCATGTATAGTGGGTTTGCTAGTTTGTAAAATAAGGAGATTCCCTTTTTCTGCCCCAAGTGACTGTTAGTAAGGAATTCCCACAATGTCTGAGGTATTTCTAGAGTAGTACCTGGGTTTTTGTCTGAGTATTGTTTTATTTGAAATAGAATGAAGGCATCTAGTGGGTTTTGTTGTGCGGTTGGTGGTGAGATAAATCGTTCCCCCCATTTTTTCCAATGTTGTATTGACAAGTAAGGGATCAAGTATTGGTAGGATGCCAATGGGATTTGTGGTTTGTACAGAGGTACATCATCGAAGTGTTGGTGTATGAGGAAGGACCAGGCCTCTAAGGAGGCTTGTATAGAAGGGTAAGGCGGAGTGGTAGGTTTATGATGTATGCTAAATGCCATAGCTAAGGCAGGTAGGTCATGACCTGGGGTGACAGTACATTCTATATCCGACCATCTGTTATCCTTTTGGCCTGAAAACCAGTATTTCATTTGGTCTAACAGGGCCGCTCTGTAATATGTTTGTGCATTGGGGAGTCCCAGTCCCCCTAAGTGTTTAGATTTGTAAAGCTGAGTCATCGCAATTCTTGTTTTTTTTCCCTCCCAGATGAAGTTGTTTAGTTTTTTTGATAGTAGGTTGAAGAATTTCTGGGGGATGCGGATGGGAAGAGTTCTGAAGTAGTATAGTAGTTTAGGAAATATTTGCATTTGGTATGCAGCTATCCGTCCAATCCAAGAGAGATGCAGTTTCGCTATGAGATTAATTTCCTCTTCAATCTTATGTAACAATGGGGGGAAGTTACAGGCGTATAAGTTTGAGGAAGATGCGGACAGCTGCACACCAAGGTAAGTGATTGAGGGGGGGTCCCATATGCAAGGAAAGAGTTGTCGGAGGGCATCTCGTACTTTAGCTGTGGTATGTAGTGCCATAGCAAAGCACTTAGATGTATTAATTTTGTAGTAGGACACTTCACTAAAGTCTCTTAGTTTTTGTTGTATAGCTGAAAGCGAGGGTTCTGGATCAGTGACAGTCAGTATTATATCATCTGCAAAAAGTCCCAGTTTATGGGTCCCCGATCCTATTGTGATTCCTTTAACCACTTTACAACCGGCCCATAGCCGAATGACGGCTACGGGGCGGTTGCTTAACTCTGGGAGGGCGTCATATGACGTCCTCCCGGAATTCCCCTCTTGCGCGCCCCCTGGGGCGCGCACTCGAGAACTTCCGTGATCGCCGGGTCCAGAGGACCCGGCGGATCACGGATCACGGTAAACGGCCGCTCATCGCGGCCGTTTACCACGTGATCGCTCCGTCAAATGACGGAGCGATCACATGTAAGCAAACCGGCGTCATTTGATGACGCCGGTTCCTATCCCCTCCTCTCTCTGTACCGATCGGTACAGTGTGAGAGGAGAGGGGGAGGGATCGGTGGCAGCAGTGCTGTGGGCGGGATCTGTAGTGCCCACAGCCTGCTCTGCCACCACCGATCCATCCATCCATGCTCAGCCATCCCTCCATACCCTGCAATACACAGCGATAGCCTGCAGTGTATTGCTGGGTATTGCAGGGTATGGAGGGATGGCTGAGCATGGATGGATGGATACCCAGCAGTAATCTGCCATACCCTGCCATACTCTGCCATTACCCTGCCATACTCTGCCATTACCCTGCCATACTCTGCCATTACCCTGCCATACTCTGCCATTACCCTGCCATACTCTGCCATTACCCTGCCATACTCTGCCATTACCCTGCCATTACTCTGCCATTACCTGCGATACCCTGCCATACCCTGCGATACTCTGCCATACCCTGCGATACTATACCCTGCCATACTCTGCCATTACCCTGCGATACTCTGCCATACCCTGCGATACCCTCTGCCATACCCTGCGATACTCTGCCATACCCTGCGATACTCTGCCATACCCTGCCATACCCTGCGATACTCTGCCATTACCCTGCGATACTCTGCCATACCCTGCGATACTCTGCCATACCCTGCGATACTCTGCCATACCCTGCGATACTCTGCCATACCTCTGCCATACCCTGCGATACTCTGCCATACCCTGCCATACCCTGCATATACCCTGCCATACCCTGCGATACCCTGCCATACCCTGCGATACTCTGCCATTACCCTGCGATACTCTGCCATACCCTGCGATACTCTGCCATACCCTGCGATACTCTGCCATTACCCTGCGATACTCTGCCATACCCTGCGATACTCTGCCATACCCTACTCTGCCATACCCTGCGATACTCTGCCATACCCTGCGATACTCTGCGATACCCTGCCATACCCTGCGATACTCTGCCATTACCCTGCGATACTCTGCTATTACCCTGCGATACTCTGCCATACCCTGCGATACTCTGCCATACCCTGCGATACTCTGCCATACCCTGCGATACTCTGCCATACCCTGCCATACCCTGCCATACTCTGCCATTACCCTGCCATACTCTGCCATACCCTGCCATACCCTGCGATACTCTGCCATACCCTGCCATACCCTGCGATACTCTGCCATACCCTGCGATACTCTGCCATTACTCTGCCATACCCTGCGATACCCTGCATACCCTGCCATACCCTGCCATTACCCTGCCATTACCCTGCATTACCCTGCGATACTCTGCCATTACCCTGCGATACTCTGCCATACCCTGCCATACTCTGCCATACTCTGCCATACCCTGCCATACCCTGCCATACCCTGCCATTACCTGCGATACTCTTCCATACCCTGCCATACCCAGCCATACCCAGCCATACCCTGCGATATTCTGCGATACCCTGCAATGCTCGCTACGATCAAAGCCAGGATCGTTTTTTTTTTTTTTTTCAGGCTTTCCACCCTAGAGGTGAGATGTGGGGTCTTATTGACCCCATATCTCACTGTAAAGAGGACCTGTCATGCCATATTCCTATTACAAGGGATGTTTACATTCCTTGTAATAGGAATAAAAGTGATCAAAAAAATTTTTTGGGGGAAAAAAAGTGTCAAACTAAAATAAATAAAGTAAAATGAACAATAAAAAAAAAAAAAAAAATGTAAAGCGCCCCTGTCCCTGTGCGCTCGCATGCAGAAGCGAACGCATACGTAAGTCCCGCCGACATATGAAAACGGTGTTCAAACCACACATGTGAGGTATCGCTGCGAACGTTGGAGCGAGAACAATAATTTTGGCCCTAGACCTCCTCTGTAACTCAAAACATGTAACCAGTAAAAAGTTTTAAAGTGCCGCCTATGGGGATTTTTAAGTAGCGAAGTTTGGCGCCATTCCACGAGCGTGTGCAATTTTGAAGGGTGACATGTTAGGTATCTATTTACTCGGCGTAACTTCATCTTTCACATTATGCAAAAACATTGGGCTAAATTTACAGTTTTGTTTTTTGTAAAGCACAAAACTTTTTTTTTCCCAAAAAAAAACGCGTTCGAAAAATTGCTGCGCAAGTACCGTGCTAGATAAAAATTGCAACGACCGCCATTGTATTCTCTAGGGTCTTTGCTAAAAAAACATATATAATATTTTGGGGTTCTATGTAATTTTCTAGCAAATAAATGATGATTTTTACATGTAGGAGAGAAATGTCAGAATTGGCCTGGGTGCTCCAGAACACCTGATGGCGCTCCCTGCATGTTGGGCCTCTGTATGTGGCCACGCTGTGTAAAAGTCTCACACATGTGGTATCGCCGTACTCGGGAGTAATAGCAGAATGTGTTTTGGGGTGTAATTTGTGGTATGCATATGCTGTGTGTGAGAAATAACCTGCTAATATGACAATTTTGTGAAAAAAAAAAAAAATAAGAAAAAAAATCTTGATTTTGCAAAGAATTGTGGGAAAAAATTACAACTTCCAAAAAACTCACCATGCCTCTTTCTAAATACATTGGAATGTCTTCTTTCCAAAAAGGGGTCATTTGGGGGGTATTTGTACTTTTATGGCATGTTATGGACTCAAGAAATGAGATAGGCCGTCAGTACTTCAGGTGTGATCAATTTTCAGATATTGGCACCATAGCTTGTGGACTCTAAAACTTTCACAACGACCAAATAATATACCCCAATTTGTACTTATTTTTACCAAGGATATGTAGCAGTATAAATTTTGGCCAAAATTTATCAAGAAAAATGACAAAATTTGCTAAATTTTATAACAGAAACGAAGAAAAAATTTTTTTTTACAGAATTTTCAGTCTTTTTTCTTTTATAGCGCAAAAAATAAAAAACCCAACGGTGATTAAATACCACCAAAAGAAAGCTCTATTTGTGTGAAAAAAAGGACAAAAATTTAACCACTTCCCGACCGCCCCCTGTATATTTACGTCGGCAGAATGGCACGTACAGGCAGAATCACGTACCTGTACGTGACATTCTTCCGGCGGTTGGGGGGTCCGATCGGACCCCCCTCCGCCGGCGGGGACGGTCGGGATCGCTTCAGAAGCGATGCGGGACGAGGTAACGGCCAGTCGTTTCTGGCCACCCCCTCCCGATCGCTCTGGCCAATAGGATTCGTCCGCTTCCTTCCCCTTCCTGTGTAATTGTAAACACAGGCAAGGGGAAGTGATGTCACGCTCCTCGTGTCGGTCTTTCTGACCGGGACGCCGAGCGGAGAAGACATCAAGTAAGTGCACAAACACTACACTGACACCAGGTACACATAGGCACACATTTCACCCCCCTGTCACCCCCTGATCACCCCCCAGATCACCCCCTGCCCCCCCTGTCACAGTGTCACTGATTGCAGTGATCATTTATTTTACTGATCACTGCATTTAGTGTCAGTGTGACTGCAATAACTGTCAGGGCAGTTAGTTTTAGGCCCCTTTAGGTCCAAGGTAGCCCCCTACCCCCCCCCAATAAAGGTTTAACCCCTTGATTGCCCCCTAGGTAACCCTTTCACCCCCTTTTGCCAGTGTCACTAAGCGATCGTTTATTTTGATCGCTCTATTAGTGTCACTGGTGTCGCTAGGTAGCCAGTTTTTTTTTTAGGTAACCGCCAGGTTTATATAGGATTATAAATAGGTTTATAGGTCAGGTACCCCCATATTACAACCTAAATAAAGGTTTTAACCCCTTGATTGCCCCTAGAGTTAACTCTTTCACCAGTGATCACAGTATAAGTGTCACTGGTGACGCTGGTTAGCCAGTTAGTTATTTAGTTATTTAGGTTCCCCGTCAGGTTTTTATATATCGTCAGGTACCCCCATATATTACCTAATAAAGGTTTTAACCCCCTGATTGCCCCTAGTTAACCCTTTCACCAGTGATCACCGTATAACTGTTACGGGTGACGCTGGTTAGTTAGCTTGTTTTTTTATACTGTCAGGGCACCCGCCATTTATTACCCAACTATCGGTTTAACCCCCTGATCGCCCGGCGGGTGATATCAATTAGGTGTTAGGGTCAAATAAGGTCTGCGTCGCCCCAGGTTAGTGCCAGTACCGCAAACACCCACGCGCAAAGCATACACCTCCCTTAGTGGTATAGTATCTGAACAGATCAATATCTGATCTGATCAGATCTATACTAGCGTCCCAGCAGTTTAGGGTTCCAAAAAACGCATTGTTAGCGGGATCAGCCCAGATACCTGCTAGCACCTGCGTTTTCCCCCTCCGCCCAGCCCAGCCCAGCCCACCCAAGTGCAGTATCGATCGATCACTGTCACTTCCAAAACACTAAGCACACATAACTGCAGCGTTCGCAGAGTCAGGCCTGATCCCTGCGATCGCTAACAGTTTTTTTGGTAGCGTTTTGATTCATTCGCCAGCAGCCTAGGAGCTTTTTTTCCTGTGAATCTCACTAGTGTACTACTAAATTTAGAGCCCAAAATGGCAAATCGCAAGTACACTAGTGAACAGGCCTACTTGTTTCTGAGTATGTCAGATAGTGAAGAGGAGGTCACTCATCTGTCAGAATCAGGCTCAGAATACGATCCAGTAGACGACAGCGGCTCCATGACAGATAGCTCTGGCGACGAAGGTGTGGTCCCTGCTAAGGTCAGGCGTACCCGATCCCGATCTTCTGATGTTGTTGAGGTGCAGGAACCGCAGGTCTCTCGTATGGAGCAGAGAAGTACTAGCGCCGCTATTCCTTCTGGTGAACTGGCAAGCACCAGCGGCCTAGTACACCCTGGACGTAGTCAAACCAGCACTGCAGTAACACTTGGTGACGTGGCGAGTCCCATAAGTGCAGTTCAAGCTGGCGAGGTGGCAAGCACAAGTAGTGTCCCGCTGCCACCAAGAAGAAGACAAAGGCAGGCCCGTCGATCACATAGTGTCCTTCCTGCAGAATTCGCCAATCCTGATTGGGTGCCCACCACTTCTGCAGAACCCGTACTTCCCCCATTCACTGGCCAACCCGGTATTCAGGTGGAAACAGCTGATTTTAAGCCATCCGATTTTTATTCGCTGTTTTTCACGGAAGATCTCTATAGATCTATTGTGGACCAAAGTAATATATACGCTGGTCAACACATCGCCGCTAATCCCCAAGTGCCTTCCCTTGCCAGAGATTGGAAACCAATTACGGTTTCCGAATTTAAGACCTTTCTGGGCCTTTCCCTCAACATGGGCATACACAAATTCCCGACGCTGAGGTCTTATTGGTCCACCTCACCGCACCACCATATGCCCGTGTTCTCTGCCTCCATGTCCAGGGCACGATACGAACAGATCTTGCGGTTCATGCACTTCAGTGACAATGAACTTTGTCGTCCTCGTGGAGACCCTGAATTTGATCGGCTCTACAAAATTCGGCCCCTCATAAACCACTTCAACCAATGTTTTGCAGCCTTGTTTACGCCCAATCAAGTTGTCTGCGTTGACGAGTCCCTGATTAAGTTTTCTGGCCGCTTGTCTTTCAAACAGTTCCTTCCCAGCAAGCGTGCCAGATACGGGGTCAAGCTCTACAAGCTCTGTGACAGGGCAACAGGCTATACGTGGAGCTTTTCGGTTTATGAGGGAAAAGATAGTCACGTAGAGCCGGAGAACTGTCCAGATTACATAGGGAGCGCTGGCAAGATAGTGTGGAACTTGGTGTCACCCTTATTCGGAAAGGGGTACCACTTGTACGTGGACAATTATTACACGAGCGTGCCACTGTTTAGTCACTTGTTTGATCATCAGATTGGAGCATGTGGCACCGTGCGACCTAATCGCCGGGGCTTTCCCCAGCGGCTTGTAGATTCCCGTCTTAGGCTGGGGGAGAGAGCCTGCTTGAAGTGTAATAACTTGCTCGCTGTGAAGTGGAGGGATAATAGGAATGTTTTCGTTCTTACCTCCCTTCATGCAGACACGACAGTCCAAATTCGTACGGCGGCTGGTGTTGTGACGAAACCCCTCTGTATCCACGAATACAACCTTAATATGGGGGGGGTGGACCTCAACGACCAGTTGTTGGCGCCGTACCTAGTTGTCCGTAAGGCTAGACGCTGGTACAAAAAAGTGTCTATTTATTTATTCCAATTGGCTTTGCTGAATGCTCATGTGCTATACGGAGCTTCAGGCGGGACGTTACCCTTCCTTGAATTCCAGGGAGCGGTTGTCATGGAACTCCTGTATCCAGGCGATTCCACACCTCACCATCCCCTACCAAATGCAGTAAGCCGGCTGCATGAGAGGCATTATCCTCATGTCCTCCAGAGTACCCCTACCCACGAGCCCCCCAAAGAAGATGTCGTGTCTGTAGCAAGCGCGGATTTAGGCGTGACACCCGTTATTATTGTCCACGCTGTCCTGACAATCCTGGTCTCTGCGTTGGTGAATGCTTTGAACGCTACCACGAACTAGTGAGGTATTAGCGTAGGGTACAGCATTTCACAGGCTAGGATACACTTTCACAGGGTCTCAAGAATGCCATCGCATTTTGAGACCCGACCGTTGCAGTTCAAATTATAGTTACAGGGTCTCAAGAATGCCATCGCATTTTGAGACCCGACCGTTACAGTTAAAATTATAGTTATAGTTTAAAAAAAAAGTGTAAAAAAAAAAAAAAAAATAAAAAAGTACAAAAAAAAAAAAAAACCCCAAAAAAAAAATATAAAATAAAAAACCAAAAATAGTTGTCGTTTTATTGTTCTCTCTCTATTGTTGCTCTTTTTTACTCTATTCTATTCTGCAATTTTTATTATGTTTTATCATGCTTGCTTTTCAGGTATGTTTTATTGTTAACCATTTTTTTGTTTTCAGGTGCGCCATTCAGTTGCAGCGCGGATTTATTTATCTTGACAGCAACAGCGTTTGCTCCCACGATACATAAAGCCGCGACTCCAACACTGTAGGAGGTGATTTCACCACCACAGTTAAAAAAAAGAGCATATATGCCGAAGCATGGGGGCAGCAGAGGGCGGAGGAGCGATTTTGCTCCTAATGCCACGTACATACGGTCGAAAAAAGTCCGACCATGTGTACGTGGCATAACTTTTTTGCGGGAGGATGCCCCCATGCTTCGGCATATATATATTTTAGGCACCGGTTGCGTTAACAAAATGTTTTATTTTTTACTATGTTTTTTTTTTGGTATTTGCTTTGCAGGTATGGTATGGTAAGGTCTTACTGTTATACTCTAATGTTACTTTGTTTTAATGTTAACCATTATTTGCTTAGCAGGTACGCCATTCAGTTGCAGCGTGGATTTATTTATCTTGACAGCAACAGCGTTTGCTCCCACGATACATAAAGCCGCGACTCCAACGCTGTAGGAGGTGATTTCACCACCACAGTTAAAAAAAAGAGCATATATGCCGAAGCATGGGGGCAGCAGAGGGCGGAGGAGCGATTTTGCTCCTAATGCCACGTACATACGGTCGAAAAAAGTCCGACCATGTGTACGTGGCATAACTTTTTTGCGGGAGGATGCCCCCATGCTTCGGCATATATATATTTTAGGCACCGGTTGCGTTAACAAAATGTTTTATTTTTTACTATGTTTTTTTTTTGGTATTTGCTTTGCAGGTATGGTATGGTAAGGTCTTACTGTTATACTGTAATGTTACTTTGTTTTAATGTTAACCATTATTTGCTTAGCAGGTACGCCATTCAGTTGCAGCGTGGATTTATTTATCTTGACAGCAACAGCGTTTGCTCCCACGATACATAAAGCCGCGACTCCAATGCTGTAGGAGGTGATTTCACCACCACAGTTAAAAAAAAGAGCATATATGCCGAAGCATGGGGGCAGCAGAGGGCGGAGGAGCGATTTTGCTCCTAATGCCACGTACATACGGTCGAAAAAAGTTCGACCATGTATACGTGGCATAACTTTTTTTGCGGGAGGATGCCCCCATGCTTCGGCATATATAAATGGTGCATGTATGCCCATCATTAGAAGTGGGTGGATGAAGGGAGGTATTCTAATGGTGGGCATACCCACCGCGCCATTGGGAAATTGGGAAAGCATTTTATCACACCGATCTTGGTGTGGTCAGATGCTTTGAGGGCACAGGAAAGATCTAGGGTCTAATAGACCCCAATTTTTTCAAAAAAAGAGTACCTGTCACTGCCTATTGCTATCATAGGGGATATTTACATTCCCTGCGATAACAATAAAAATGACAACTAAGAAAAAAAAAATGGAAGGAACAGTTTAAAAATAAAATAAAAAAGCTAAATAAAAAGAAAAACTAAAAAAAAAAAAAAAAAAAAAAAGCACCCCTGCCCCCCCTTCTTTTGCGCAAAGGCGAACACAAGCGTTGGTCTGGCGGCATATGTAAACAGCAATTGCACCATGCATGTGAGGTATCACCGCGAAGGTCAGATCGAGGGCAGTAATTTTAGCAGTAGACCTCCTCCGTGAATCTAATGTGGTAACCTGTAAAGGCTTTTAAAGGCTTTTAAAAATGTATGTAGTTTGTCGCCACTGCGTGTTTGTGCGCAATTTTAAAGCATGTCGTGTTTGGTATCCATGTACTCGGCCTAAGATCATATTTTTTATTTCATCAAAAATTTGAGCAATATAGTGTGTTTTAGTGCATTAAAATAAAAAAAAGTGTATTTTTTCCACAAAAAATGCGTTTGAAAAATCGCTGCGCAAATACTGTGTGGAAAAAAAAAAATGCAACACCCACCATTTTAATCTGTAGGGCCTTTGCTTTAACAATATATATAGTGTTTGGGGGTTCAACGTAATTTTCTTGCAAAAAAAAAAAATATGTTTTCATGTAAACAAAAAGTGTCAGAAAGGGCTTTATCTTCAAGTGGTTAGAAGAGTGGGTGACGTGTGACATAGGCTTTTAAATGTTGTGCATAAAATGCCAGGACAGTTCAAACCCCCCCCAAATGACCCCATTTTGGAAAGTAGACACCCCAAGCTATTTGCTGAGAGCAATGTTGAGCCCATTAAATATTTTTTTTTTTGGTCCCAAGAGATTGAATAATGAAAAAAAAAAAAAAAAATAATATTTTTTTTTACAAAAACTTGTCACTAAATGATATATTGCTCAAACATGCCATGGGCATATGTGGAGATACACCCCAAAATACATTCTGTTGCTTCTCCTGAGTACGGGGATACCACATGTGTGGGACTTTTTGGGAGCCTAGCCGCGTACGGGACCCCAAAATCCAAGCACCGCTTTCAGGCTTTCTAAGGGTGTAATTTTTTTATTTCACTCCTCACTGCCAATCACAGTTTCGGAGGCCATGGAATGCCCAGATGGCACAAACCACCCCCAAATGACCCCATTTTGGAAAGTAGACACCCCAAGCTATTTGCTGAGAGGTATGGTGAGTATTTTGCAGATCTCGCTTTTTGTCACAATGTTTTGAAAATTGAAAAAAAAGAAAAAAAAAATTTTTTTTTTCTTTACTTTCTTCATTTTCAAAAACACATGAGAGCTGTAAAATACTCACCATGCCTCTCAACAAATAGCTTGGGGTGTCTACTTTCCAAAATGGGGTCATTTGGGGGGGTTTTGTGCTATTTTGGCATTTTATGGCCTTCGAAACTGTGATAGGTAGTGAGGAGTGAAATCAAAAATTTGCACCCTTAGAAATCCTGAAGGCGGTGCTTGGGTTTCGGGGCCCCGTACGCGGCTAGGCTCCCAAAAAGTCCCACACATGTGGTATCCCCATACTCAGGAGAAGCAGCAAAATGTATTTTGGGGTGCAATTCCACATATAACCATGGCATGTGTGAGCAATATATCATTTAGTGACAACTTTTTGAATAAATTTTTTTTTTTTTTTTTTTTTTGTCTTTATTCAATCACTTGGGACTAAAAAAAAAAAAAAATATTCAACGGGCTCAACATGCCTCTCAGCAAATAGCTTGGGGTGTCTACTTTCCAAAATGGGGTCATTTGGGGGGGTTTTGTGCCATCTTGGCATTTTATGGCCTTCAAAACTGTGATAGGTAGTGATAGGTAGTGAGGAGTGAAATCAAAAATTTATGCCCTTAGAAATCCTGAAGGCGGTGCTTGGTTTTCGGGGTCCCGTATGCGGATAGGCTCCCAAAAAGTACCACACATGTGGTATCCCCGTACTCAGGAGAAGCAGCAGAATGTATTTTGGGGTGTAATTCCACATATGCCCATGGCATGTGTGGGCAATATATCATTTAGTGACAACTTTGGGCAAAAAAAAAAAAAGTTTGTAATATTCCCGCAACTTGTGGCAAAATATAAAATATTCCATGTACTCAACATGCCTCTCAGCAAATAGCTTGGGGTGTCTACTTTCCAAAATGGGGTCATTTGGGGGGGTTTTGTGCAATTTTGGCATTTTATGGCCTTCGAAACTGTGATAGGTAGTGAGGAGTGAAATCAAAAATTTACACCCTTAGAAATGCTGAAGGTGGTGCTTGGGTTTCGGGGCCCCGTACGCGGCTAGGCTCCCAAAAAGTCCCACACATGTGGTATCCCCGTACTCAGGAGAAGTGGCAAAATGTATTTTGGGGTGCAATTCCACATATAACCATGGCATGTGTGAGCAATATATCATTTAGTGACAACTTTTTGAATACATTTTTTTTTTTTTTTTTTTTTTTGTCTTTATTCAATCACTTGGGACTAAAAAAAAAAAAAAATATTCAATGGGCTCAACATGCCTCTCAGCAAATAGCTTGGGGTGTCTACTTTCCAAAATGGGGTCATTTGGGGGGGTTTTGTGCCATCTTGGCATTTTATGGCCTTCAAAACTGTGATAGGTAGTGATAGGTAGTGAGGAGTGAAATCAAAAATTTATGCCCTTAGAAATCCTGAAGGCGGTGCTTGGTTTTCGGGGTCCCGTATGCGGATAGGCTCCCAAAAAGTCCCACACATGTGGTATCCTCGTACTCAGGAGAAGCAGCAGAATGTATTTTGGGGTGTAATTCCACATATGCCCATGGCATGTGTGGGCAATATATCATTTAGTGACAACTTTGGGCAAAAAAAAAAAAGTTTGTAATATTCCCGCAACTTGTGGCAAAATATAAAATATTCCATGTACTCAACATGCCTCTCAGCAAATAGCTTGGGGTGTCTACTTTCCAAAATGGGGTCATTTGGGGGGGTTTTGTGCTATTTTGGCATTTTATGGCCTTCAAAACTGTGATAGGTAGTGAGGAGTGAAATCAAAAATTTGCACCCTTAGAAACCCTGAAGGCGTTGATTGGGTTTCGGGGCCCCGTGCGCGGCTAGGCTCCCAAAAAGTCCCACACATGTGGTATCCCCATACTCGGGAGAAGCAGCAAAATGTATTTTGGGGTGCATCTCCACATATAACCATGGCATGTGTGAGCAATATATCATTTAGTGACAACTTTATGAAAAAAAAATTTTTTTTTTTTTTTTTTTTTTTTTTGTCTTTATTCAATCCCTTGGGACTAAAAAAAAAAAAAATATTCAATGGGCTCAACATGCCTCTCAGCAAATAGCTTGGGGTGTCTACTTTCCAAAATGGGGTCATTTGGGGGGGTTTTGTACTTCCCTGCCATTTTAGCACCTCAAGAAATGAGATAGGTAGTCATAAATTAAAAGCCGTGTAAATTCCAGAAAATGTACTCTAGTTTGTAGACGCTATAACTTTTGCGCAAACCAATAAATATACGCTTATTGGCATTTTTTTTACTAAAGACATGTGGCTGAATACATTTTGGCCCAAATGTTTGACTAAAATTGAGTTTATTAGATTTTTTTTATAACAAAAAGTAGAAAATCTCTTTTTTTTTCAAAATTTTCGCTCCTTTTCCGTTTATATCGCAAAAAATAAAAATCACAGAGGCAATCAAATACCATCAAAAGAAAGCTCTATTTGTGGGAAGAAAAGGACGCAAATTTCGTTTGGTTACAAAATTGCATGACCGCGCAATTACCAGTTAAAGTAGTGCAGTGCGAAATTGAAAAAAGACCTCTGGTCCTTAAGCTGACAATTGGTCCGGGGCTAAAGTGGTTAATAGAGAGATCGGTCTAAAATATTCATTTTTTGGAGAAAATTGTCTATTTCATAATCAGAGGGTTGGTGGGTCGGCATGGAGGTTATAAAGGGATTCGTAATAGTCCTTAAAGGCGTTCGCTATATCTTTAGGGTTGCGGAGTGTGGCATTGGACTTGTGGTGTTTGATGTGAGTCAGATTGGACTTGGCTTGTCTTTTTCTAAGTTGGGAGGCAAGAAGTTTGCTTGCTTTGTTATTTTGAGAATAGAAGGATAATTTCATTCTCTTAAAGTAGACATGATAATCCGTCTTAAGTTCGAGCCGTAAGTCCTCACGGCACTGGTTAAGGCGCACCAGGATGTCTGGGGATGTTGTAGATGGGTCCTTGTGAAGGGATTCTAGTTCAGCAATGGAGTTTTGAAGTTCGGACATACGTTGCAATTTTTTCTTTTTTTCCCTAGAGGCTATTTGTATAAGTATGCCTCGAGCATATGCTTTGTGCGCACACCATAGTGTTTCAGGGGAACATTCCTCATTTGTGTTTAGTTCAAAATAATCTGTCAATTTCTTACTGATCTCATCCCTAATCTTGGGGTGAGACAGCAAGTAAGTGTTATTTCGCCATAGGGGTTTGCAGTGCTGTTTATTATTATCCATTATATCAATCGTTACTGGAGCGTGGTCCGACCAAGTGATATTATGGATATCTGTTCTAACCACAGTTTGCAAGGTGTACATGTCTACAAGAAAAAAATCTATTCTAGAGTAGCTGTTGTGAACAGGAGAGTGGTAAGAATAGTCCTTCTCAGTGGTTCGGGCGCAGCGCCAGGGATCAAAGAGCCGTTCTGTATGGCAGAAGGGACCTAAGCAAGGTCTCTGTCGGAGAGCCACTGAGGAGGAATCAAGATCATTGTTGAGTACAGTGTTAAAGTCACCACATATGATTAGTTTACCTTTTTGCATTGATTTAGCCATTGTTACCACTTTCCGTACAAATTTCAGCGTGTGAACATTCGGAGCATATAGATTTACCAGCGTGTAGACAGTGTTATTAATCTCAGCAATTAGGATGATGAAGCGTCCGTGTTGGTCAGTGCGTTCCTGTAAGAGAGAAAAGGTTACTGTGTCTCTTATGGCTATCATTACACCATTTTTTTTAACAGAGTCATTGGAGTAGAAGATGTGCGGATATTTGGCGTGCGTACATTTTGGCGCGTGGTTGCTGGCAAAATGAGTCTCTTGGGCAAACAGGATATCACAGTTCATAGCTAGAGCCGATTTCCAGAGCGCCCTCCTTTTGAAAGGGCTGTTGAGCCCCCTCACATTGTGAGACATGAGTTTAATGTGCATATTTCAGTTGGAAAACGCCTTGCTGCCCTCCAGTGGTAGAAGTTGGTAGTGTACCTTGATAAAGCTAGCCTGATGAAAAGTGACAACAGGAATGTGATAACTGCTGCTCATACAACCTTGAGCAGATAGGAACATTTTTGGGCCCCTTGGGGTCCCAGAGGACCGCAGAAAGTCCACGGTGACTTAACCTGGATGCAGGATACATCCTGCGACTGTAGTGGGGGAAAACAATCAGGTAGAAAAAGCCGAACAGCGGTGGCTAATGTGAGCCATAACTTGAGTAGGCAGTAAGTGTGAAGGCACAGGTAAAATGCAGTTCATAGCGTGCAACTTTTAGATAAATCGCATAGTGTAAAAGGTTGCATACAGAGACTCGATATCATCAGTCATTTGTTACGTCTGTTTTGACGGTTGTAGTTTCGTCTATCTGGCAGGGGTTCAGGGTCAGCTATTTCCCCGTCAGCAGGGAGAAGTCGCCACTTTCTGAGGAGATCCATTCCCTTTTCTAGTGAGGAGATGGTGTGGGGTTCGTTATGCATTTCAAGCAGCAGTTTGGCCGGGAAGCCCCATTTATACAGTATTTTGTGATTTCTCAGGATCTTGGTGATGGGGACCAGGTTGTGCCTTGCTTGCAGCGTAGCTTGCGATAAATCTGCATAAAGTGCAATTCCTGCGAAAGGGTCAGGGAGTGCAGGGTGCTGTCTAGCATATCGCATGAGTTGGTCTTTCACATGGTAAAAGTGAATTATGGCAATGACGTCTCTGGGTATCTGATCGGGCAGAAATGATTGCTTAGGTAGCCTGTGTGCTCTGTCTATGGTGACATCTGCTGGGCTCAGGGACGATATGGCAGTGGCCATAAGCTTTTGGAGGTAGGTAGACAGGTCCGCCGGCTTGACCGATTCAGGGATCCCCCTGAATTTAACATTGTTTCTGCGTGAGCTGTCCTCAATGTCCGCCATTTTGAGACGCATTGCTTTAATTTCCTCATCTATAGATAGGTGTGCATCAACAAGCTCATTGTGTGCAAAAGTGAATTCTTCAATTTTTCTCTCCACATGCTGCACTCTGTCATTAATCACTGTCATTTCCACTCTAGTGCTATGCATGAAGGCTGAGATGTCCTGGTGGAGAGCCCCTCTCAGTGTCTGAAGCATCTCCTTCATAGTAGAGTCTAGGATGGGCTGGCCTGCAGTGGGGAATGCATCTAACTGCTGTGCATATGAGGAGGCCTCCTCCATTTCTTCCCCCCCAGGGTCAATGTCAGTCAGCGGTTCGCTGTCACCCCCTAGCTTCCTCTTTTGTTTAACAGGGCTTAGAAATGGGGATTGTGGCAAGGGATGAGATGTAGGGCTTGACTCACCCTGAGATGGATCTGGATTAGGCCTGGTTGCAGAGGCGGCTCCTCATATCGCGGGCGCCATCTTGGATTTCTCGGCCGGCTGCCAGAGGGAAGAAATCGGCCAGTTTCTTGGGCAATTCGCGTTCTTTTCTTTTGCTCATTGTGAGCGGTATGGTTCGTGGGGTGTACCCGTGCCTGTGGGGATGTTTTTAAGCTTTTAGGCTCGCTGTGGGCCGCTTATGCTGTGCCGCTGCAGGAGAGCTCTCCTCTCAAGCGTCCATGCTCTCCGGCCACCGGCTCCGCCCCAGTACAGAATTCCTGATATACTCCATGCTAAAAACCCATCTGTCTCTAATCTTTGCTGGAGATGCAAAGAATCTGTAGGCACTCATCTCCATATCTTTTGGGAATGTTCTGTTCTTGATTCCTACTGGTCTGAAGTCCACAAACTGCTACAATCATTGCTCTCCAATACCATACAAAAGACTCCCATACACTTCCTTCTAGGCCTCCCTCTCCCAGGCATTTATATTATTAGCAGTGAAACGAGCCATCCCCAGACAATGGCTGTCTCCACGCATTTGGAAAAATTGGGATGACTCAATATACCCCCTTGAATCCGATTAGCAACACCCTTTGGACAACCTTTTTTTTAGATACACTGTTAGAAACCTATCGTTTGTTAATCTTGACCTAAATCAATAATGGTCACTGTATGGAAATTCTATCCAGTTGATCCACTTATGGAAGCTGCTGACGATATACCATACACGTACCATTGCCAAGATTTATTCGTTCATTATGTTAACTATTTCTGTATCACCCGAAGTAAAATTGTCATTTTCTGTAACTTATGGCATGATATCTTGTATTTGTTATGTTATAAATAAACGATAAAAAAAAAAAAAAAAAAAAACAATGGCTGGGTAAGGCCGGTGATGTGTCAAATTCTGTCCGATAGTGTCCACCCTGTACTGTGCTTGCGCAGTATGGAGGACAAGGGGATTCAGAAAACGAAGCTTGCGCTGTGAGTCCAGGTTCAAGCCCCACTTCCAAGTGGACATTGTTAGAATAAAAAATAGCTGAGCGAAGCGAGGCCATGCCTGAAGCGTGGCGAGTGAAGCAAGGCGAGGGGTCCGGTTACTATGTGCTACCGTATGTCCACTTGGATGGTGGGGCTTGAACCTGCACTCGCTGCGCAGACGCTGTTCATCTTCGGAGATTTTCAGAATCTCCTTGTCCTCCGTACTGCGCAAACGCTGTGACTACGCAGTACGGGGCGAACACTATCCGATGGCCGGACAGTTTGTCAGAACACCGATATACATGTCTATTCTGCACAAGATATGGACAAGTCCTGTGGGATCCATGCCGGGTTCATTTTAATGAACGTGAGCTTGTCCACATTGGCTCTGGACAGGCGGCTCCGCTGGTCTGTGATAACGCCCCCTGCCGTGCTAAATACACATTCAGATAATACACTGGCTGCAGGGCAGGCCAGCACCTCCAAGGTGTAAAAAATGGCAAGCTCAGGCCACGTGCCCAATTTGGAGACCCAGAAGTTGAAGGGGGCAGACCCGTCATTCAGTACGTGTAGGCGTGTGCACACATACTGCTCCACCATGTTGGTGAAATACTGCCTCCTGCCAAGACGTTCCATCTCAGCTGATGGTGCTGGTTGTTGCGGCGTGCTGACAAAGCTTTTCCACATTTCGGCCATGCTAACCCTGCCTTCTGAGGTGCTGGCGGTGCCCCATCTGCGTTGGCGACCTCTTCCTCCTCATCTGCCTTCACCTTGTGCTTCCACCACTCATTGGTCTGTTCCATGTCCCTCCACAACTACTGCGAGGTGTGGGTTTTTTCCCCCAAACAGGTGGGAATGCCCCCAGCAGCGCGTCTACGGGCGTGCGCTTGTACTCGCGCATCTTACGATCACGCTCCAGTGAGGGAATTAAGGATGGTACGTTGTCCTTGTAACGGGGATCTAGCAGCATGGTCACCCATTAATCAGCACCAGTTAGAATGTGGGCAACTCTGTGGTCGTTGCAGAGACACTGCAGCATGTAATCGCATATGTGTGCCAGGCTGCCCAGAGGCAACGAAAAGCTGTCCTCTGTGGGAGGTGTATCGTCTGTGTCCTCTGTATCCCCCTAGCCACGCACCAGTGATGGCCATGAGCTGGTCTGGGTGCCACCCTACTGTGAACATGGTTCATCCTCCATCTCCTCCTCCTCATTCTCCACCTAGTCATTATCCAGAACTGTGCCCTTGCTGGACAATTGTGTACCTGGCGTTTGTTGGGGCAGCAACCCACCCTCGTAGCCACTTGTGAATGACTGCCCTGAAAGCCTTGGAAAATATCCCTCTTCCTCCTCCTCCTCCTGCACCACATCCTCTTCCATCATCGTCCAAAGCGTTTTTTTCAAGGAGGCATAGAACTGGGATAGTAAAGCTGACAACGGCGTCATCGGCACTGGCCATGTTAGTGGAGTACTCAAAACAGCGCAACAAGGCACACAGGTCTCGCATGGAGGCCCAGTTATTGGTGGTGAAGTGGTGCTGTTCCGCAGAGCCACTCACGCGTGCGAGCTGCAGCTGAAACTCCACTATCGCCTGCTGCTGCTCGTACAGTCTGGCCAGCATGTGCAAGGTGGAGTTCCACCTTGTGGGCATGTCACATACGAGGCGGTGAGCGGGAAGGCCGAAGTTACGCTGCAGCGCTGACAGGCGAGCAACAGCAGGGTGAGAACACCGAAAGTACGCACAGACAGCCCGCACTTTCTGCAGCAGCTCTGGCATATGGGGGTAATTTTTAAGGAGCCTCTGGACCACCAAGTTCAGCACATGCGCCAGGCAAGGGATGTGCATCAAACTGGCTAGGCCCAGAGCTGCTACGAGATTTCGCCCATTATCGCACACCACCAGGCCGGGCTTGAGGCTCACTGCCACCAACCACTCATTAGTCTGTTGTTCCATGTCCCTCCACAACTCCTGCGAGGTGTGGGTATTTTCCCCCAAACAGGAAACTTTTAAAACTGCCTGCTGTCATTTAACCCTGGCTGTGCTGAAGTTGGTGGTGATGGTGTTACGCTGACCGGATGAGGAGGCGGTAGAGGATGAGGAAGCAGAGTAGGAGGAGTTAGCAACAGGAGGAAAACTGAAGCACCCTGCAATCCTTGGTGGTGGAAGGACATGCGCCAAACTGCTATCCGCCTCAGGCCCAGCTGCCACTGCATTTACCCAGTGTGCTGTTAGGGATATATCATCCCTGACCATGCTTACTGGTCCATGCATCTGTAGTTAGGTGGACCTTGCCACAGATGGCATTGCGCAGTGCACACCTGATTTTGTCCCTCACTTGGTTGTGCAGGGAAGGGATGGCTCACCTGGAAAAGTCCCGGGGTGCAGCGGGTGACCGGCACCCCAGCGCTGTATTTTAATTTAGAAGAGGGGCCGCCGCGCCGGCCGACGCTAAGCGCACTGGCTTGCTAGAATCGCCGGCCGCCCAGCCGGCGGCTAGCTAGCAGCCAGTGACGTCAGTGAGAGACGTCAGTGAGAGACCGCGGCCGCCCCTGCATTCAGAGCGCGCCGCGGCCTCCCCAGGATCCATTGCGCGCCGCGGCCTCCCCAGGATCCATTGCGCGCCGCCTCTGCGGCTAGTGTACAAGCTCCGCCCCCACCGCTGCAATGTTCTTCAGGCAGCGTGGCTCAGAGGGGGCGGACGAGTGAACGGAGCTTAGAGAGCGCTGAAGACTGGGGAGAGGAGACGAGACGAGTGAGTGACCCACTGCACCGGACCAGGAACTGGAAGTAAGTGTGCCCATCAAGCGCCCACTGTGTCCATTAAAAGCTGCCACTGTGCCCACTAAAATGCCCACTGTGCCCATCAAGCGCCCACTGTGCCCAACCAAAGCTGCCACTGTGCCCATAAAACGCCCACTGTGCCCATCAAACGCCCACTGTGCCCATCAAACGCCCACTGTGCCCATCAAACGCCCACCATGCCCATCAAAAGCTGCCTCTGCCCATGAAAGGCCCACTGTGCCCATCAAACGCCCACCATGCCCATCAAAAGCTGCCTCTGCCCATGAAACGCCCACTGTGCCCATCAAAATCTGCTACTGTGCCCATCAAACGCCGCCAGTGTGCCCATCAAACGCCGCCACTGTGCCCATCAAACGCCGCCACTGTGCCCATCAAACGCCGCCACTGTGCCCATCAAACGCCGCCACTGTGCCCATCAAACGCTGCCACCGTGCCCATCAAAAGCTGCCACCGTGCCCATCAAAAGCTGCCACTGTGCCCATCTAACGCAGCCACTGTGCCCATCTAACGCAGCCACTGTGCCCATCTAACGCAGCCACTGTGCCATCAAACGCACCACTGTGCCCATCAAACGCAGCCACGGTGCCCATCAAACGCAGCCACGGTGCCTGTTAAAAGCAGCCACGGTGCCTGTTAAAAGCAGCCACTGTGCCATCAAACGCAGCCACGGTGCCCATCAAACGCAGCCACGGTGCCCATCAAACGCAGCCACGGTGCCCATCAAACGCAGCCACGGTGCCTATTAAAAGCAGCTACTGTGCCCATCAAACAGCCACTGTGCCCATCAAACACAGCCACTGTGCTCATTAAAGGCAGCCACTGTGCCATCAAACGCAGCCACTGTGCCCATCAAAAGCTACCACTGTGCCCATCAAACACAGCCACGGTGCCCATCAAACGCAGCCATTGTGCCCATCAAACGCAGCCACTGTGCCTATTAAAAGCAGATACTGTGCCCATCAAACGCAGCCACTGTGCCCAAACGCAGCCACTGTGCCAAAAGCTACCACTGTGCCCATCAAACGCAGCCACTGTGCCCATCAAACGCAGCCACTGTGCCATCAAACATAGCCACTGTGCCATCAAACGCAGCCACTGTGCCCATCAAAGGCAGCCACTGTGCCCATCAAAGGCAGCCACTGTGCCATCAAACGCAGCCACTGTGCCCATCAAAAGCTACCACTGTGCCCATCAAACGCAGCCACTGTGCCTATTAAAAGCAGCCACTGTGCCCATCAAACACAGCCACTGTGCCCATCAAAGGCAGCCACTGTGCCCATCAAAGGCAGCCACTGTGCAGCCACTGTGCCATCAAAAGCTACCACTGTGCCCATCAAATGCAGCCACAGTTCCCATCAAACGCAGCCACAGTGCCCATCAAAAGCAGCTACTGTGCCCATCAAACATAGCCACTGTGCCCATCAAACGCAGGCCCTGTGCCCATCGAAAGCAGCTACTGTGCCCATCAAACGTAGCCACTGTTGTGCCCATCAAATGCAGCCACTGTCCCCCGCCTAAAAGCAGCCACTGTGCCCATTAAAAGCAGCCACTGTGCCCATTAAAAGCAGCCACTGTGCCCATCAAAAGCAGCCACTGTGCCCATCAAACGCTGCCACTGTGCCCATCAAACGCTGCCACTGTGCCCATCAAACACAGCTACTGTGCCCATCAAACGCAGCCACTGTGCCCATCAAATTGTGCCACTACACCCACTCGCCGTCTGCCCGACACTTACCCTGTTTCGGTGGCGGCAGGTGACAGTGGCAAGTGGTGGGACCTTGCAGCATGTCAGACATTGGCTCTGTTTCCTCCATGCGTCTCCCCCCTCGTCCCGATAGGCGTCCAATCATAGTTCCTGACGTTTAAGCCAATCAGGTGATGGGTAACAGACCCGCGCATCTGATTGCCTGAGAGGCGGTTCAGTGTTAGGAAAGCGAATATTGATTTGCTTTTCTAACACAGCTGGGTGAACTGCTTTGCGCTCTCAGTTCACCTTTTTTGAAGCCTATTAGAGCCTATGGCTCTAATCAGGTGCTTTAAAAACACCCCCAGCTGTTGTAATTCTGGAGCCCGGCATCAGAAAAGGGGCCAGGTGCCTGAATAGGGGGTGGCTAAAGCGTGATTAAAGGGTTAACTGTAGGGGTGCAACGGATCGTCGCCGATCCGTGATCCGAACGGGCCACCCCGTTCGGATCGGCACACCCCGCGATCCGCGGAGCGCTCTGCGGCCTCGGCCTTAGGAAAGGCCGCGGCTTCGGCCTAGCTCCGGAGCGGCGGCGGCCATCTTTGTACACCCGGCGGCCTTAGGAAAGGCCGGGCTTCGGCCTAGCTCCGGAGCGGCGGCGGCCATCTTTGTACACCCGGCGGCCTTAGGAAAGGCCGCGGCTTCGGCCTAGCTCCGGAGCGGCGGCCATCTTGGTACACCCGGCCACTGTTTACAATGTGATCGCTCCGTCAAATGACGGAGCGATCACTTGTAAACATACCCTGCATTACCCAGCCAATATCCTGCATTACCCAGCCAATATCCTGCATTACCCAGCCAATACCCTGCATTACCCAGCCAATACCCTGCATTACCCAGCCAATACCCTGCATTACCCAGCCCATACCCTGCATATACTCTGCATTACCCTGCATATACGCTGCATTACCCAGCCAATACCCTGCATTACCCAGCCAATACCCTGCGATACTCTGCATTACCCAGCCAATACCCTGCATATACGCTGCATTACCCAGCCAATACTCTGCGATACGCTGCATTACCCAGCCAATACTCTGCGATACTCTGCATTACCCAGCCAATACTCTGCGATACTCTGCATTACTCCAGCCAATACTCTGCGATACTCTGCATTACCCAGCCAATACTCTGCATTACCCAGCCAATACTCTGCGATACTCTGCATTACCCAGCCAATACTCTGCTGATACTCTGCGATACCCTGCCAATACTCTGCGATACTCTGCATACCCAGCCAATACTCTGCGAGACCCAGCCAATACTCTGCGTTACCCAGCCAATACTCTGCGATACCCAGCCAATACTCTGCGATACCCAGCCAATACTCTGCGATACCCAGCCAATACTCTGCGATACCCAGCCAATATTACAGTGGGGAGATGACGTGGATATTACAGTGGGGGAGATGACGTGGATATTACAGTGGGGACTATATGGTGGCGGAATTTTCACAGGTTTTTGCAAATTCAATTATTATTTGCTGATCCGAAAAATGATCCGATCCGTGACTCCTGATCCGAGGATCGATCCGATCCGTGAGTTTTTTGATCCGTTGCACCCCTAGTTAACTGTGTGCCTAGCTGTTTCTTGTGCACTGTGTGGGAAGTGCTTTTACTAGGGGAAGGAATGGATCCTGTGTTCTTGCAAACAGACAGAATGGCGATCTGCCTTGTTTACATATGCAGAACGCCTTTTTGGCTCTCTGTCTAATGATCAACAGTTTCTGGTGGGCATCAAGTCTGCGGTATCCACAGATCAGCTCCCACTGTATGTAATTACACCTGGAGTGGGTCGCTGGTGGCGCGCATGCACTCCCCAGAGAGTGTCATATCACATAATACATAAATCTCTCCCCCCCCCCCCCCCCCTCGTTCCCATATTCCATGTTGTATGTTGCATAGTCCTAACAAGTGTTCATTCTCTCAACAGTTACTGATTTTAACAAAGATCTTCTGTAAGGTAGGCTCAGACAAAGTGATATCATTCTTTGTGCAAATGTTATTGAAAATGAAAATGCTTTAAAAAATGATTCTCTAGTCCTAGGTGTATGTGTGGCTGTGAGGCTGTCAGTTGTGGCACAGTAATTAGGAGAATTTTGTGGGTAAATATGGCATAGGAGTGCAGTGTATAAAGCGACTAGGCCCAAGTTCTGACCATAATAACGCTTTTTCACCATGTGCTATATGAATCTCTGCATGTGTTTTCCTTCCCCATCCAGAATTATTCCTAGGTTTTTCATCATTTTAGTCACACTCCACTTTTTATCAAGCTGACTGTATAATGTTTACTGTAAACAGTTTACATATAGTTTAAAGGTCAATAGTTTTGAATAGTTTCTGTCAAATTTCATGTTGTAAGTAAAAATTGCATCTTGTCAGTGCATTTTCTAGGTTTAAAAAAAAGTCGTAGGGGTTGGCAACACTAAGTATCGCGTATATATATTTTATATGGACAGTGAGTCCATCAGTACGTCAGTAAGGCTAGGTTCACACTGCTGCGATGTCCGAGATCAGATGTGATTCGCACCACACTGCAGTGCAAATCACATGCAATCTCTGTGCGATGCGATTTCAGCCATTCAGATAGTATGGCTGAATTTGCATCGCATTGGGACCAAAGTCATACAGGACCCTTTTTTTGGTCTGCAGCAGAATCGGATCACATGGGTGTTCACACCATGCGATGCGATTCCTGTCCGAGTTTGCAGGTCGCACTGCGATACGCGAACTGATTTGGGGGTGTTATTAACTTTTAACTGACACTCCTAGCAGTTTGCATAGGGCAGTGTGAACTGCCGCCGGGAGACATGCGATGCAGGACCCGCAGTAGATTTGCAGCGTTCCCGCATCGCAGCAGTGTGAACCGAGCCTAATACTGAAACTCACTCACCATTCTCACAAATACACTATGATCTAGCCGGGGGCTTAATACAAAAAATTATTATGTTCGATTTGGAAACCGCTGCTTGGCATTGCATCAGGGTGGGTATAAATCAATGATTTATAAAAAATTGTATTTAAGATACATTAAAAATGTTGTTGATTCAGCATGAAAATGGAGTTTAGTTATGTAGCAAGAGGCTGTATATTCTAGAATATTTACATTTTTGGTAAACTCATTTAGCCCGGGTTCACACTAAAGCAATGCAGGAACCAGCACAATTGCAGTGCCAGTTCCCTCGTCGCATCTCTCCCCCAGAGGGCAGTTCACACCGCCCTCTGCAAACCGCTGCAGGTGTCAATACAATGTTAATGACACCCCCAGATCAGTTCACAGATCGCAGTGCGAACTTTGAATTCGATCCATGCGATCCAATTTCAGTGTGGGAAAAATAAAGTCCCTGCCCCTTTTTTGTGCGAATCCAATGCGAGTTCAGCCATACAACTGTATGGCTGAATTTGCATTGCACAGATATCGTATGTGATCCACACCATCAATGCGGTGCTTATCACATGCAAAGTCTGTGTTTGCATATGTGTGAATCCAGGCTCAATAAATCCAAGCTCTGAAAGTTGAGATAACATGCCCTGCATTGATGCATTCACACAATGTCACAGTAAACATGAGATAAAACAAAGTTCAGGAATATTCCTTTACCCCATTGTTTTGCAAATCTGTGTACACTACAAACTGTATGATTGAATCCGTTCTGATATTGCTGTTTTACTAACCTGACAGCTTATTATTCTGAAGAGGAAATAAGGAAATAATTTTGTTTGCAAATATTAAAGATTCTAACTACCAACAAGAATGAGTCCTTACATTAAAAAAGCACCTGTCATTTCAGATCCATCATGGCAGGGGGCGTCCAATCACCTGCTGCCGCCATGTCCCTCACCTTGTTGTGTCACTGCTGCATCACCAGCAGTCCCAGTAAAATTAATGGGACTGTCGGTGAGTCAAAGGAGGAGCTGGTGGGGGACAGAGATGACAGTTGCTCTTTAAAAATTATGATTTATATCGAGTGGATTTAAATCAAGCCTTTTTACTAGTGATTTAAATAAAATCCACCCTGCATTGCATGCTATTATTAAGCTTATGATATACCAGATCCTTCACCACCATTGATACCCCAGATGATCTCCTAGTATGTATGATGCATGCATATTCTTAGACCCAAGTGCATAACTGTACATTTATCAACATGAAACCTCATTTTGCCACATAGTTGCTCAATAAAACAGAGCATTGAGGTTGGCTTGTAAGTTGGAGACATCCTGTGAGGACGTTATTCCACTGCAAGAACTGCTCAAGCTGAGTTACATTTGATGCTGACTGTTTGTGGACTGCAATCTTCAAGTCATTCCACAGATTTTCAATGGCGTTTAAGTCTGAGCTCTGACTAGGCCATGCAAGGGCACTCACCTTTTTCTCCTTCAATCACTGTGTGGTCATTGTTGCTGTGTGCTTTGGGTCATTGTCATGTTGGAAGGTAAACCTTCTTCCAATTGACAACCTTCTGGCAGCGAGCAGCAGATTTTCCGCTGCAGAGAAATACCCCCATACCAGGATATTACCACCTCCATAACAGGATATTATCACCTCCGTGGTTTACTATAGGAATGGTGTTATTTGGAGTCTGAGCTGTATTTGGATTTCTGGCAGATATCTTGTTTGGTATTGAGGCCAAATAATTCAATTTTATCTCATTTGACCGTAACACCTTTTTCCATGTGGCCTCAGAATCTTCAAGGTGTGTTTTGACAAGGCTCAAGTAAATGCACATGGTTTTTCTTGAGGAGTGTTTTTTTTGTATTGCAACCCTCCTAAACAAGCCACATTAGTGTAAAATCTGTGATATTGTTGTCACATGCACACAATGACCACTCTTTGTTCTTTTACATCAAGGATATGCAATTAGAAGACCTCCAGCTGTTGGAGAACTACAAGTCCCATGTGGCATAGCAAGACTTTGACAGCCACAAACATGACACCCAGAGGCATGATGGGACTTGTAGTTTTGCAACAGCTGGAGGTCCACTAATTACATATCCCTGTTTGGCCTGGTGGGGGCTCCAACGGACTCTCTAATGGACACCAAGAGGGCCTCTGGTAAAGAGACCCCCCCCCCTCCAGATCCGATTAGACCTCAGTGTAGTTGCCTAATATATCCGACCCCTTGATAGGTGATATTGTAATGATATAATCAATGCTATTCACTTCACCTGTTAGTCATTTTAATGTTGTGGCTGATCAGTGTAGTGTACTTTTCCCCTTAGATGGCTAGCAAAAAACCAAAGTTATCAGGATATCAAAACCTGCAACGCCGGAAAAGAAAGGAAGAAGCTTTGAAAAAAATTACTTCTTCCATCACAAGCTTCTTGCAGCCACAGTCTGCATTAAGCAGTGGTCAAGATTCCCTTTGCACAGATGCATCAACATCAAGCAAAGAGTTAAGGTCCAGTGTCACAGACATTTCACATGGTGGAGAATGTGAAAAAAATACAGAATTGGCCGAATCATCAGACTGTGATGATGATCTGGTCCCCGCGGATCCCGAGTGTGGCACTGAGCCAATAACAACTGGAGATGTAACTTCAGGTTACATTGTATCAGCAGCAGAGAATTTTGACATTGAAGAGGAAGATATATCTGATGTTTCCTCTAACTCAGACACTGAGTCTATTGTACTGATGGATGAAGAAACCGAAATGGAACTTGAACAGCCATCAACATCATTAAGTGGAATCTCAAGTGATCCTGCTTTCTGGCCTGAAAATATAGATGACCAACACAGAATAACTCTGATAAAAATTGGTCCTGTTCAAGAAAAGGCTTCTACTTTTCCAAAAGATGATACCAACAGGAGCTTTTCTATCACTTACTACCAAAGAGTACTGGATAATGGAGAGAAGATACCAAGAAATTGGTTGATCTATTCTACATGTAATAATTCAGTCCAGTGCTTTGCTTGCAGGATATTTAACAGTGGCAATATGGCTTTGGCCTCAAAACAAGGCTTTAATGATTGGCAGCATCTGTCAAGACATTTAAACCGACATGAAAAAACCCAAATCCATGTCACAAATTATAAGAAATGGATGGATCTTTCAAGAGCTCTGGAAAAGGGAACAACCATTGATCATATCAATCAAAAGATCATTAAACAAGAAGAGAAACGCTGGTATTCTGTAATACAGCGAATAATCTACATTATCCAATATTTAGCTGGACAAAATCTGGCGCTTCGTGGCTGTGATACCCGTTTGTTTCAAAACAATAATGGTAACTTCCTGAAATTGGTTGAAATGATAGGGAAATTTGATCCCATCATATCTGAACACATTCAGAGAATTCAGTGCTCCATTTCAGAGCATTCACAAATGCCACATTATCTCGGTTACAAGATTCAGAATGAGATAATTGCCATAGTTGGAACAAAAATACGAGAAAAAATTATACAAAGCCTGAATGAGTCCAAATATTTCTCCATTATCCTGGATTGTACTCCTGATGTGAGCCACATAGAGCAGATCAGCATTGTTGTCCGATTTGTTGTTCTAGATCAAAGTGCAAAAAAAATTGAAATTCGAGAACACTTCCTGGATTTTTGCCCAGTATACAATACGACATCTGAAGGACTGACATCCTTTTTACTGGGCTACTTAAAGAACAATCAGATTGCAATTGAGAATATGCGTGGCCAAGGCTATGACAATGGCGCCAATATGAAAGGAAAACATAATGGTTTGCAACAAAAAATACTCAATATCAACCCAAGAGCCTTTTTTGTTCCATGCAGTGCACATACTCTTAACTTGGTTGTGAATGACGCTGCAAAGATTTCATACCTGACAATAGATTTTTTTGGCATCATTCAAGAACTTTATGTGTTCTTTGTCTCATCCACCCAACGATGGCAAGTACTCAAGGAGCACGTTACAAATCTAACTTTAAAACCACTCTCCAATACCAGATGGGAAAGCAGAGTTGCAGCAATTAAACCCTTGCGCTATTTCCTACCTGAGGTATTTGATGCACTGTATGAGATCTCAGATGATGACAACAGGGATATTAACACCAAACATCAGGCTCAATCCTTGGCAATGAAAATTAAATCATTCAAATTCATTTGTTCCATTGTCATTTGGTATGAATTATTATCAAAGGTGAACGTAATCAGCAAAATACTGCAGCAAACAACATTGAACCTATCAGGCTGTGTACAGGAACTGGAAAAGTTGATCAAGCACTTGGTGGAATACAGGTCTGATGAAGGCTTTGAGACTGTGCTATCTGATGCCAAAGAAATAGCTGAAAAGCTTGATTGTGAAGCACGATTTCCTGATGCCGTTACAATTAGACCTCGACGGAGAAAGAAGAGTTTTGACTATGAACATGAAGATGAGTCTCTTGCAGACCCAACACAATCTTTTAAAGTGAATTTTTTCTTTGCCGTTTTGGATACATCCATCCAGTCCATAAAGGAGAGATTCACGCTACTTCAGAGCCACTGTGACACATTTGCGTTTTTATATGAAATCCCAAAACTTGCAATGGACAGAGATTATATAATGAAATGTTCCATGGATCTGCAAAACAAGTTAACTGACAGCCAGTTATCCCACTCTGACATTAATGGAATGGATCTTTGTGATGAACTGGACACCATTAGACCTTTTCTAACTCAGGAGATGACAGTTACCAACATCTTGCAGTATCTAGTGGAGAATAACTTGACCAACACATTCCCTAACCTCTCTATTTCACTGAGAATATTGATGACACTTCCTGTAAGTGTAGCTGCTGGGGAACGTTCATTTTCAAAACTAAAGCTGATAAAAAATTATCTCCGTTCCACAATGTCCCAGGCAAGACTTTCCAACTTATCCATAATATCCATTGAAAAATCCTTCTGCGAAAACTTGGATATACATGATGTCATTAGAAATTTTGCTGTTGCCAAGGCTCGAAGAGTTCGTTTTGTTTGATTAAATAATCAAAAAATGTGTACACACTGCATCCTTCCCTAGTGTTTCACAACTGGAAGTTAATGTACCAAGAAAATTTGGGAGACCGCAGATGTGTTTTTGCAATATTTAGCTGGGTTTGAATGTTTTTATTAAGAAAAAGCTTGCCACTCTACCCCATAACCCAGACATATGAATAATACAGGAGATTATTGTCACATGTAGCACACAGCCAGATATTCCTGCAGCTCCTTTAATGTTGCTGTAGGCCTCTTGGCAGCCTCCCTGACCAGTTTTCTTCTCATCTTTTCATCAATTTTGGAGGGATGTCCAGTTCTTGGTGATGTCTCTGTTATGCCATATTTTATCCACTTGATGATGACGGTCTTCACTGTGCTCCATGGTATATCTAATGCCTTGGAAATTCTTTTGTACCCTTCTCCTGACTGATAACTTTTAACAATGAGATTCCTCTGATGCTTTGGAAGCTCTCTGTGGACCATGGCTTTTGCTGTAGGATACAACTAAGAAAATGTCAGGAAAGACCTACTAGAACAGCTGAACTTTATTTGGGGTTAATCAGAGCACTCTGAGGCTAGGTTCACATCTGTGCTGCTGCGCTTGAAGCATTTTTCAGGCACGTTTTGCACTTTTAAACCCTTGTTTTTGCATGCAGTTTTCATGCATTTTGCAGTTTTTTTTTTTCTCTTTAAACACACTGTATATGGCTGGTTGCTAAGGAGGATGGGAAGCCAGCCACTTTAACTTTATTTAATTTGATATTTGCACTTTTGTGATCGTATGCATTATGCAGATCTGTTATTTGCACTTTAGTGATTGTATTTATTGGAAATTTTTAAAAGTACAGAATCAATCTATCTTGCATATTTTGCATCTGTAGTTATAGATTTTCTGCTACCTCATTTTATGTTCAAAAGTTTAATATTGTTCAGTTCATATTTATATTCCGTTTTTTTTTCTGCTACACTATTTGATTTACATGCACTTGACACAGAATTGTCAATAAATAAAACATTTATTTTGACTTGTCAAAGCCGTTAACTAAGTTATTGTATTGGGCTTACAGATGGAGAGGTGGAGTTGTTGCCATAGAAACATTAGTAAAGGGGAGGAGTTAGTAAGATGACCACACCCACGTAGGGGCGCCAGAAATATTTCTGCACCCAGGCGCCTGTGACCCTAGGATCGGCCCTGTCAGAATGTTTATGTCTCGCTTCAGGCTCAGCAATAGCACAATAGAAGAAACATTTTTTTTGACCACTCCCTCAGGACCAGTGAATAGCATAAATATAAGGCCTAGTTAGGCCCCATTCTCTGTAATTAGCTACATACCGAAACGTATAAGGGTGGGACCATGTGCATGGTTTGGCGTCAGGAAAAGAAAATTACGGTAAGTATTTGATACAATTTTCAGTTTTCCTGACGCCAACATGGCAGCATACTAGTGATAAATAACCAGCTGACAGGGTGGGATCTACTTGTCAAACCAATCTTCTAATTAGGATGAGACAGAGGACTGAATAGTCCTTCTTACAAAGTCCCCTGATGACAAGGTCTCCGGGTCTATTCCGTCAAGTTTGAGTAGGAATGTTGGAGCGACCGTGTACCCCAGTACAGATGGGCACCATAGATTCTCTTGAATGTGTTGCATATGAGGCTTTAACCGCTCTGGTAGAGTGCTCTGCCGCCGCTGACAAAGGCTCACAACCTCTATCCTATACACAACCAAGCCTGCTAGGATCCAGGCAGTAACCTCATTCCCTTGATGATTCCCAACTGCAATGACAAAAGGTTTATTTAGATGACCTGAAAGGAACAATTGTGGAGAGATACTCCTTTAAAGTTCTGAAAATGAACAGTACGTGTGACTTTCCTGTGTGATATTCTGGAAAATTAGGCAATGTCCAGCTGTCTGTTAAATAGCAGTCTGTTGCTACGTTTGATGCAGAATGATCTACAAGATCCAACTCTACTCTTTCTGGAAATAAAGGTATATATTATATTATATATAATTTTTTATTCATTTTTTTTTTACTTTGAAGCTCCAAGAGCTTAAATCTCTGATAACCTTCTGCTTAAAGTTCTTGCGATTGATACTGCTTTGTAAGTGATGGCTAAAAGATAGCCCGGAGCAAAATAAATAACATAATAGGAGCAGGGCGGGCATGACAGGGTTAACTGGGTGGTGATATGTGAGCTGCATGGGTGAATGGTTTAGCTGGATTGGCTGAAGAGGGGAGGAGGACAGGACATTTGCAGAAGGGGTGGTTCCTCCCCAGCTCAGTCTGCCAGGAGAAGCAAGCTTCCCACCCTCCCTCCCTAATATTGGGGGGTTTGTTGTATTATTAATGATTCCTTTTTTGATTTCAGAAGCAATTTTGTTGTGGCAGCGGAATGGTGTTGGTCTGTGCGGATCAAGGATTTACCGCAGATTTGAAGTTCGGGACCTTCCGGTGTATGGTACCCGTGGTGTGATACAGCTAACAGTAGCTTAGCTAATGTTATTATCAGGTGCACTGCGGACAGTGTTGAGGCCTATTATAGTTTGGTTCCGCAGTGCCGTTAAGTTATGATTGGTGGGTTTTCCTGCACAGACCAACGGGAGGAGTTTTATGGAGGAAGTGCCTTACTAGTGGTAGTTATGTTAATTATGTTAATTTATGTTTATTATTGGTTATTTATAAATAAAGTTATTGGCTGCTACGGCCAATATTTACTCCAGATTGGTGTGGTCTCATTTTCTGGGGTAGATGCTAAGGGTATGTAGCAGTTAAAGGTGGTTTATGTAGGGGTAAGTAAGACACATCAGTTATACTATAGTCATGGATAAACTGATACGAGATCCAGCAACTGCAATAGATCTTTTCTTCCTTGGTGACCGACTCCTCACGACTGCCCTCAAAAGTTGTGCAAACTGAAGGATTCTTGGTCCTTTCAAATGGGTTATTGCCAATATAGCCCACACTCGTGAGCTATGTGAGGATAGGCTAAGGCCTAGAGGAAGAATACAACAGCTGACACTGGAAGGGCAGTAGGATCAATGTCTCGCCCAACCAAGAAAAAGCAAACTTGTTCCAGAATTAAACCTAGATGTTGTAAGTAGAATGTCTTCTTGCACACAACAAAAGTAGAGATCACTCTGGAGTGAAACTAGAGCAACCGGAGTTGCCCATCCTCCCCCTTTAGTGCCCCTGCTTTCAGCCCCAGTCTGCGCATGTTATAGAGGGGAAATGTCTTCTGTATCCTGAAATGAATGGCCAGGGAAAACTGAGCGCCTCCTGGTCAATATGGAGAACTGGCTATGACAACTATGTTCTCCCTTGACAGCCTCAAGGGGAATCTCATTTATGGGAAATGTTGGGGAAAATATATAGGTTAGATTGCAGTCCCAGGGAGAGACCAGAGCATCTGCCCCTTGCGCCTTGGGGTACAGACAAAATCAGACCAAAGTTTGTGATTACTGTGGGAAATTAGGTCTGTCTGTGGTAGGCCCCACCTGTGGACCAGATCAGAGAAGACCTGGGATGTAGACCCACTTGTGCTCTGGGAAGCTTGTATTCGTTCAAAAGAAAAATATGCTGGGAGGTAAACTGTTGCCTGAAATTTTTCTGGTGATCTTCTGCCCCAGGCGTTATGGGTTTCACCTCTCCCAATAGCATATTGCTGCGATTTTCATCCTGGAGCTGAATATAGGCGACTGCTGCCCTGTTGCTAAACTGCAGGGAGATTGGTCCTCCTTGACTCTGTGTAGTGAGGCCAAAGTCTTTAAAAGGGCTGTTTGAACCCCCAGCGCGTTCAAGATTATCCTCCTTGGCTGGGAAGCTCCGATTGCCTTGACCGAAAGTCCCTTGCAATGCATCTTCCCGGCTGTCTTACAAACATGATTCGTAGCAATTCTCCAATCTAAAAGGTCCTAACGGACCGAGTCTTCAAGGTCTTTCCATCACCGCTGACCGCTACTTATACTGAGTAACACTTATTAACTGTGTTCTATCCTGTTTCCTCCCTTGCACTAAGAATTCTAGATGAAATTTGCACAGGTGTCCATGCACCCCAGGAATCATCTATATGCATGATGATGTTGTGCCCAGATGACTGAGGCACTCAGAAGCCATCAAACAAGCGGAAGTATTCATCTTCAGAAATCTATTCCTGACTATCACCACTTCCTCTGATTGAAATAAAACAGAGGAAATAGCAGAGCACCCCCAAGGTACACCAACCATTGGGATGGAGAAATTTGGCTTTGCTTTCCCTCTAAGGTGTGAGGCTGACGATCCAGCAACAGCCTCCAGCCATGTGGTTATACTGTTTAATGGACTCCGTCTTAAAGAACTCAAAGAGGGCCCCACAGTGTTCAACCTCTTCCGATCTGCAACTATCTTTATCTAACTATATCTGCAATATCTAACATCTCCTGCAAACTTCAAACAGGATTGGGTAGAAAACGTGAAAACCCTCTTGAGTATGAGGTGTCTGTAAGCAATGTAGTAGTCCACCCGCTGTTGTGGTGGACTTGGCAGCTTAGTGGAAGAGGGGAGCAGTGAGGAATCTCCCGAAGTGACCATGAGTGTCTGATACCTTCATCCAACATGCCGTCCAGAAACCCATGAAGCTTGCCTTCTAGGTCTTGCCTTAAGAGTCTGGGCATGCACCTGTGTGACTGGCTCACTGATCCCCCCAGAAATATGCACCAAGACACAAGCCAGACCCTCGGCATCCACTGACACAAAAATCTCATTTTTGGCAAGACACTTCCAATAGGAAAACATGTCTAAAGGGATGCAGACCCTGACACTCTCCCCAGAGTCCTGCAGGTGCAGCAGCTGGTTGATAATTATTAAACCATTCCCATTAGACTCCAAAGGACCCAGAGGTCTTTTTTCAATTTCGCACTGCACTACTTTAACTGGTAATTGCGCGGTCATGCAATTTTGTAACCAAACGAAATTTGCGTCCTTTTCTTCCCACAAATAGAGCTTTCTTTTGATGGTATTTGATTGCCTCTGTGATTTTTATTTTTTGCGATATAAACGGAAAAGGAGCGAAAATTTTGAAAAAAAAAGAGATTTTCTACTTTTTGTTATAAAAAAAATCTAATAAACTCAATTTTAGTCAAACATTTGGGCCAAAATGTATTCAGCCACATGTCTTTAGTAAAAAAAAATGCCAATAAGCGTATATTTATTGGTTTGCGCAAAAGTTATAGCGTCTACAAACTAGAGTACATTTTCTGGAATTTACACGGCTTTTAATTTATGACTACCTATCTCATTTCTTGAGGTGCTAAAATGGCAGGGAAGTACAAAACCCCCCCAAATGACCCCATTTTGGAAAGTAGACACCCCAAGCTATTTGCTGAGAGGCATGTTGAGCCCATTGAATATTTTTTTTTTTAGTCCCAAGGGATTGAATAAAGACAAAAAAAATAAAATAAATTTTTTTTTTCATAAAGTTGTCACTAAATGATATATTGCTCACACATGCCATGGTTATATGTGGAGATGCACCCCAAAATACATTTTGCTGCTTCTCCCGAGTATGGGGATACCACATGTGTGGGACTTTTTGGGAGCCTAGCCGCGCACGGGGCCCCGAAACCCAATCAACGCCTTCAGGGTTTCTAAGGGTGCAAATTTTTGATTTCACTCCTCACTACCTATCACAGTTTTGAAGGCCATAAAATGCCAAAATAGCACAAAACCCCCCCAAATGACCCCATTTTGGAAAGTAGACACCCCAAGCTATTTGCTGAGAGGCATGTTGAGTACATGGAATATTTTATATTTTGCCACAAGTTGAGGGAATATTACAAACTTTTTTTTTTTTTTTTGCCCAAAGTTGTCACTAAATGATATATTGCCCACACATGCCATGGGCATATGTGGAATTACACCCCAAAATACATTCTGCTGCTTCTCCTGAGTACGAGGATACCACATGTGTGGGACTTTTTGGGAGCCTATCCGCATACGGGACCCCGAAAACCAAGCACCGCCTTCAGGATTTCTAAGGGCATAAATTTTTGATTTCACTCCTCACTACCTATCACTACCTATCACAGTTTTGAAGGCCATAAAATGCCAAGATAGCACAAAACCCCCCCAAATGACCCCATTTTGGAAAGTAGACACCCCAAGCTATTTGCTGAGAGGCATGTTGAGCCCATTGAATATTTTTTTTTTTAGTCCCAAGTGATTGAATAAAGACAAAAAAAAAAAAAAAAAAAAAAAATGTATTCAAAAAGTTGTCACTAAATGATATATTGCTCACACATGCCATGGTTATATGTGGAATTGCACCCCAAAATACATTTTGCCACTTCTCCTGAGTACGGGGATACCACATGTGTGGGACTTTTTGGGAGCCTAGCCGCGTACGGGGCCCCGAAACCCAAGCACCACCTTCAGCATTTCTAAGGGTGTCAATTTTTGATTTCACTCCTCACTACCTATCACAGTTTCGAAGGCCATAAAATGCCAAAATTGCACAAAACCCCCCAAATGACCCCATTTTGGAAAGTAGACACCCCAAGCTATTTGCTGAGAGGCATGTTGAGTACATGGAATATTTTATATTTTGCCACAAGTTGCGGGAATATTACAAACTTTTTTTTTTTTTTTGCCCAAAGTTGTCACTAAATGATATATTGCCCACACATGCCATGGGCATATGTGGAATTACACCCCAAAATACATTCTGCTGCTTCTCCTGAGTACGGGGATACCACATGTGTGGGACTTTTTGGGAGCCTATCCGCATACGGGACACCGAAAACCAAGCACCGCTTTCAGGATTTCTAAGGGCATAAATTTTTGATTTCACTCCTCACTACCTATCACTACCTATCACAGTTTTGAAGACCATAAAATGCCAAGATGGCACAAAACCCCCCCAAATGACCCCATTTTGGAAAGTAGACACCCCAAGCTATTTGCTGAGAGGCATGTTGAGCCCGTTGAATATTTTTTTTTTTAGTCCCAAGTGATTGAATAAAGACAAAAAAAATAAATAAAAAAAATTTATTCAAAAAGTTGTCACTAAATGATATATTGCTCACACATGCCATGGTTATATGTGGAATTGCACCCCAAAATACATTTTTGCTGCTTCTCCTGAGTATGGGGATACCACATGTGTGGGACTTTTTGGGAGCCTAGCCGCGTACGGGGCCCCGAAACCCAAGCACCGCCTTCAGGATTTCTAAGGGTGCAAATTTTTGATTTCACTCCTCACTACCTATCACAGTTTCGAAGGCCATAAAATGCCAAAATAGCACAAAACCCCCCCAAATGACCCCATTTTGGAAAGTAGACACCCCAAGCTATTTGTTGAGAGGCATGGTGAGTATTTTACAGCTCTCATGTGTTTTTGAAAATGAAGAAAGTAAATAAAAAAAAAATTTTTTTTTTTTTTTTTTCAATTTTAAAAACATTGTGACAAAAAGCGAGATCTGCAAAATACTCACCATACCTCTCAGCAAATAGCTTGGGGTGTCTACTTTCCAAAATGGGGTCATTTGGGGGTGGTTTGTGCCATCTGGGCATTCCATGGCCTCCGAAACTGTGATTGGCAGTGAGGAGTGAAATAAAAAAATTACACCCTTAGAAAGCCTGAAAGCGGTGCTTGGATTTTGGGGTCCCGTACGCGGCTAGGCTCCCAAAAAGTCCCACACATGTGGTATCCCCGTACTCAGGAGAAGCAACAGAATGTATTTTGGGGTGTATCTCCACATATGCCCATGGCATGTTTGAGCAATATATCATTTAGTGACAAGTTTTTGTAAAAAAAAAATATTTTTTTTTTTTTTTTCATTATTCAATCTCTTGGGACCAAAAAAAAAAATATTTAATGGGCTCAACATTGCTCTCAGCAAATAGCTTGGGGTGTCTACTTTCCAAAATGGGGTCATTTGGGGGGGGTTTGAACTGTCCTGGCATTTTATGCACAACATTTAGAAGCCTATGTCACACGTCACCCACTCTTCTAACCACTTGAAGATAAAGCCCTTTCTGACACCTTTTGTTTACATGAAAACATATTTTTTTTTTGCAAGAAAATTACGTTGAACCCCCAAACACTATATATATTGTTAAAGCAAAGGCCCTACAGATTAAAATGGTGGGTGTTGCATTTTTTTTTTTTTCCACACAGTATTTGCGCAGCGATTTTTCAAACGCATTTTTTGTGGAAAAAATACACTTTTTTTTATTTTAATGCACTTAAACACACTATATTGCTCAAATTTTTGATGAAAAAAAAAATATGATCTTAGGCCGAGTACATGGATACCAAACACGACATGCTTTAAAATTGCGCACAAACACGCAGTGGCGACAAACTACATACATTTTTAAAAGCCTTTAAAAGCCTTTACAGGTTACCACATTAGATTCACGGAGGAGGTCTACTGCTAAAATTACTGCCCTCGATCTGACCTTCGCGGTGATACCTCACATGCATGGTGCAATTGCTGTTTACATATGACGCCAGACCAACGCTTGTGTTCGCCTTTGCGCAAAAGAAGGGGGGGCAGGGGTGCTTTTTTTTTTTTTTTTTTTAGTTTTTCTTTTTATTTAGCTTTTTTTTATTTTATTTTTAAACTGTTCCTTCCATTTTTTTTTTTCTTAGTTGTCATTTTTATTGTTATCGCAGGGAATGTAAATATCCCCTATGATAGCAATAGGCAGTGACAGGTACTCTTTTTTTGAAAAAATTGGGGTCTATTAGACCCTAGATCTTTCCTGTGCCCTCAAAGCATCTGACCACACCAAGATCGGTGTGATAAAATGCTTTCCCAATTTCCCAATGGTGCGGTGGGTATGCCCACCATTAGAATACCTCCCTTCATCCACCCACTTCTAATGATGGGCATACATGCACCATTTATATATGCCGAAGCATGGGGGCATCCTCCCGCAAAAAAAGTTATGCCACGTACACATGGTCGGACTTTTTTCGACCGTATGTACGTGGCATTAGGAGCAAAATCGCTCCTCCGCCCTCTGCTGCCCCCATGCTTCGGCATATATGCTCTTTTTTTTAACTGTGGTGGTGAAATCACCTCCTACAGCGTTGGAGTCGCGGCTTTATGTATCGTGGGAGCAAACGCTGTTGCTGTCAAGATAAATAAATCCACGCTGCAACTGAATGGCGTACCTGCTAAGCAAATAATGGTTAACATTAAAACAAAGTAACATTAGAGTATAACAGTAAGACCTTACCATACCATACCTGCAAAGCAAATACCAAAAAAAAAAAACATAGTAAAAAAATAAAACATTTTGTTAACGCAACCGGTGCCTAAAATATATATATGCCGAAGCATGGGGGCATCCTCCCGCAAAAAAGTTATGCCACGTACACATGGTCGGACTTTTTTCGACCGTATGTACGTGGCATTAGGAGCAAAATCGCTCCTCCGCCCTCTGCTGCCCCCATGCTTCGGCATATATGCTCTTTTTTTTTTAACTGTGGTGGTGAAATCACCTCCTACAGTGTTGGAGTCGCGGCTTTATGTATCGTGGGAGCAAACGCTGTTGCTGTCAAGATAAATAAATCCGCGCTGCAACTGAATGGCGCACCTGAAAAAAAAAAAAATGGTTAACAATAAAACATACCTGAAAAGCAAGCATGATAAAACATAATAAAACATTGCAGAATAGAATAGAGTAAAAAAGAGCAACAATAGAGAGACAACAATAAAACGACAACTATTTTTGGTTTTTTTTTTTATATTTTTTTGGGGGTTTTTTTTTTTTGTACTTTTTTTTTTTTTTTTTATTTTTTACACTTTTTTTTTAAACTATAACTATAATTTTAACTGTAACGGTCGGGTCTCAAAATGCGATGGCATTCTTGAGACCCTGTAACTATAATTTTAACTGCAACGGTCGGGTCTCAAAATGCGATGGCATTCTTGAGACCCTGTGAAAGTGTATCCTAGCCTGTGAAATGCTGTACCCTACGCTAATACCTCACTAGTTCGTGGTAGCGTTCAAAGCATTCACCAACGCAGAGACCAGGATTGTCAGGACAGCGTGGACAATAATAACGGGTGTCACGCCTAAATCCGCGCTTGCTACAGACACGACATCTTCTTTGGGGGGCTCGTTGGGTAGGGGTACTCTGGAGGACATGAGGATAATGCCTCTCATGCAGCCGGCTTACTGCATTTGGTAGGGGATGGTGAGGTGTGGAATCGCCTGGATACAGGAGTTCCATGACAACCGCTCCCTGGAATTCAAGGAAGGGTAACGTCCCGCCTGAAGCTCCGTATAGCACATGAGCATTCAGCAAAGCCAATTGGAATAAATAAATAGACACTTTTTTGTACCAGCGTCTAGCCTTACGGACAACTAGGTACGGCGCCAACAACTGGTCGTTGAGGTCCACCCCCCCCATATTAAGGTTGTATTCGTGGATACAGAGGGGTTTCGTCACAACACCAGCCGCCGTACGAATTTGGACTGTCGTGTCTGCATGAAGGGAGGTAAGAACGAAAACATTCCTATTATCCCTCCACTTCACAGCGAGCAAGTTATTACACTTCAAGCAGGCTCTCTCCCCCAGCCTAAGACGGGAATCTACAAGCCGCTGGGGAAAGCCCCGGCGATTAGGTCGCACGGTGCCACATGCTCCAATCTGATGATCAAACAAGTGACTAAAAAGTGGCACGCTCGTGTAATAATTGTCCACGTACAAGTGGTACCCCTTTCCGAATAAGGGTGACACCAAGTTCCACACTATCTTGCCAGCGCTCCCTATGTAATCTGGACAGTTCTCCGGCTCTACGTGACTATCTTTTCCCTCATAAACCGAAAAGCTCCACGTATAGCCTGTTGCCCTGTCACAGAGCTTGTAGAGCTTGACCCCGTATCTGGCACGCTTGCTGGGAAGGAACTGTTTGAAAGACAAGCGGCCAGAAAACTTAATCAGGGACTCGTCAACGCAGACAACTTGATTGGGCGTAAACAAGGCTGCAAAACATTGGTTGAAGTGGTTTATGAGGGGCCGAATTTTGTAGAGCCGATCAAATTCAGGGTCTCCACGAGGACGACAAAGTTCATTGTCACTGAAGTGCATGAACCGCAAGATCTGTTCGTATCGTGCCCTGGACATGGAGGCAGAGAACACGGGCATATGGTGGTGCGGTGAGGTGGACCAATAAGACCTCAGCGTCGGGAATTTGTGTATGCCCATGTTGAGGGAAAGGCCCAGAAAGGTCTTAAATTCGGAAACCGTAATTGGTTTCCAATCTCTGGCAAGGGAAGGCACTTGGGGATTAGCGGCGATGTGTTGACCAGCGTATATATTACTTTGGTCCACAATAGATCTATAGAGATCTTCCGTGAAAAACAGCGAATAAAAATCGGATGGCTTAAAATCAGCTGTTTCCACCTGAATACCGGGTTGGCCAGTGAATGGGGGAAGTACGGGTTCTGCAGAAGTGGTGGGCACCCAATCAGGATTGGCGAATTCTGCAGGAAGGACACTATGTGATCGACGGGCCTGCCTTTGTCTTCTTCTTGGTGGCAGCGGGACACTACTTGTGCTTACCACCTCGCCAGCTTGAACTGCACTTATGGGACTCGCCACGTCACCAAGTGTTACTGCAGTGCTGGTTTGACTACGTCCAGGGTGTACTAGGCCGCTGGTGCTTGCCAGTTCACCAGAAGGAATAGCGGCGCTAGTACTTCTCTGCTCCATACGAGAGACCTGCGGTTCCTGCACCTCAACAACATCAGAAGATCGGGATCGGGTACGCCTGACCTTAGCAGGGACCACACCTTCGTCGCCAGAGCTATCTGTCATGGAGCCGCTGTCGTCTACTGGATCGTATTCTGAGCCTGATTCTGACAGATGAGTGACCTCCTCTTCACTATCTGACATACTCAGAAACAAGTAGGCCTGTTCACTAGTGTACTTGCGATTTGCCATTTTGGGCTCTAAATTTAGTAGTACACTAGTGAGATTCACAGGAAAAAAAGCTCCTAGGCTGCTGGCGAATGAATCAAAACGCTACCAAAAAAACTGTTAGCGATCGCAGGGATCAGGCCTGACTCTGCGAACGCTGCAGTTATGTGTGCTTAGTGTTTTGGAAGTGACAGTGATCGATCGATACTGCACTTGGGTGGGCTGGGCTGGGCTGGGCGGAGGGGGGAAAACGCAGGTGCTAGCAGGTATCTGGGCTGATCCCGCTAACAATGCGTTTTTTGGAACCCTAAACTGCTGGGACGCTAGTATAGATCTGATCAGATCAGATATTGATCTGTTCAGATACTATACCACTAAGGGAGGTGTATGCTTTGCGCGTGGGTGTTTGCGGTACTGGCACTAACCTGGGGCGACGCAGACCTTATTTGACCCTAACACCTAATTGATATCACCCGCCGGGCGATCAGGGGGTTAAACCGATAGTTGGGTAATAAATGGCGGGTGCCCTGACAGTATAAAAAAACAAGCTAACTAACCAGCGTCACCCGTAACAGTTATACGGTGATCACTGGTGAAAGGGTTAACTAGGGGCAATCAGGGGGTTAAAACCTTTATTAGGTAATATATGGGGGTACCTGACGATATATAAAAACCTGACGGGGGACCTAAATAACTAAATAACTAACTGGCTAACCAGCGTCACCAGTGACACTTATACTGTGATCACTGGTGAAAGAGTTAACTCTAGGGGCAATCAAGGGGTTAAAACCTTTATTTAGGTTGTAATATGGGGGTACCTGACCTATAAACCTATTTATAATCCTATATAAACCTGGCGGTTACCTAAAAAAAAAACTGGCTACCTAGCGGCACCAGTGACACTAATAGAGCGATCAAAAAAAAACGATCGCTTAGTGACACTGGCAAAAGGGGGTGAAAGGGTTACCTAGGGGGCAATCAAGGGGTTAAACCTTTATTGGGGGGGGGGGGGGGGGGGGTCGGGGGCTACCTTGGACCTAAAGGGGCCTAAAACTAACTGCCCTGACAGTTATTGCAGTCACACTGACACTAAATGCAGTGATCAGTAAAATAAATGATCACTGCAATCAGTGACACTGTGACAGGGGGGGCAGGGGGTGATCTGGGGGGTGATCAGGGGGTGACAGGGGGGTGAAATGTGTGCCTATGTGTACCTGGTGTCAGTGTAGTGTTTGTGCACTTACTTGATGTCTTCTCCGCTCGGCGTCCCGGTCAGAAAGACCGACACGAGGAGCGTGACATCACTTCCCCTTGCCTGTGTTTACAATTACACAGGAAGGGGAAGGAAGCGGACGAATCCCATTGGCCAGAGCGATCGGGAGGGGGTGGCCAGAAACGACTGGCCGTTACCTCGTCCCGCATCGCTTCTGAAGCCATCCCGACCGTCCCCGCCGGCGGAGGGGGGTCCGATCGGACCCCCCAACCGCCGGAAGAATGTCACGTACAGGTACGTGATTCTGCCTGTACGTGCCATTCTGCCGACGTATATATACAGGGGGCGGTCGGGAAGTGGTTAAGACACCTGTGCCACCTGTCCAGGATTCACCCGGACAGTTCGGATTTTGAATCATGTGTCAGGGTTTCAGTCCACCTGAGACCCGGACATATTACCCAGACCAGGCTGTGGCTCCCCAAGTAACCAAGATAGTCATATACAAAACTGTTGCCATTGTAGGCGGCTGTTTGGCCTCACTGAAAGGTGATGATGTCAGCAAGGGCAATTTGGTCACACCCACTAGAGCGCTCTGTGCATTACATTACTACTCTCCTTGGGGCACCTAAATGTGTCTGTGTAACGCCAACCCGGCAGACTCCCAGACTTCTACAGGACAGCCACGCAGGGAAAAGCATCCAACAAGATGCCACATCTGCACGTGAGCAAGCATGCTGTCTCCTATGGCAACAGTCTCCAATAGTTTCCAATACAAGTGTTACAGTTGCTCCAGGTAATTAAGGCAAGTTCAAAACAGAATCTTGTGCCATTCTTATCAATATTAAAGACATTTTGGCATTACCTGTTAGCTGCATACTTCTCCAGGCAGTGTCTACTCACCAGCCTGCCGGGAATAGATACTGCACCACAGGCCCTGCAGGAGTCTTGCTGGGGTGCTGGCTCTGGGGAAGAGGAGCAAAGACGTCTTCCTTGGAGCTCTTCTCCTGAGCGGGAGTGCCATCCGGGCTATGCTCCTCTGAAGAACGTCCGCCTTGCCTTGGCCCGGTCATCTTGAGAGTGTGGGCGTGTGGGGCTGAAGCAAATCAAAGCCAATCCGCATGAAAGGGCACTCTTTTTCCTGAAAACTTATCGATATGGTGGTCCCCACCCTAGTTGTTGAGGGTCTTTATATGAGCGGTAACTGACTCTTTATCTGTGGAGAAATGGGACGGCCAGCTGAGGTGAGGATAGCTGAAAAGCAACAGAAGGATCATGAGTAGATATAGAAGAAAGGATTCCACTTTCCTTTTTTTATTTATCTACATATACCTACATATGTACACATATACAAACATACCCACATATACACACACATACCTACACACATATACTGCAGAGGGTCAGTCTGGGGCAGGTTAGGAAAGGGTTAATGAAAGAAGGTAGAAACTTCTCCTTCAGCCCTGCTTACTGTCAGCTGAGCTGAAGATGTCAGAGGAGTTGTGTGCTTGGAGAGAGAGAGACACACACACAGCAGCATGAGGATCCATTTGCTGGGGTGAGTAAAACAATATCAGAGACTGTATCTCTGACTAGAGCCATGTACTTTGTCTATATATCAGCCTGTTGGTTAAAGAGACTGAACCTTTCCTATCTCTGCACCTGTGTGACAAGACAAGCCTGTCTTTTTCTTCTGTTTGTTTTGCTGAATAAAGCCATTTTTATTTTACTAAACTGTCTGAACCGGCCTTTCACCCCTCTGATCCTACAATACATACATGTATTTACATACACCACCCACACATATGCATACCTACATACATTTTTTTTTAAACGTGCAAATACGTATACACACACCTATATCACATATACATACATAAATACATACATACACACACACACACATGGAACACCTGTAGATGACAGCAGGGAATGGGAAAGGTAATGAAGGACACGGGGGAGACATAGGTAAGAGGTACAGGCGACCCTGTATGGCACAAGGGGCTAAGAGAGAGATAAAGCATAGCTGGCCCCCCATATTCCACAAGTGCTGCAGTTATCAAATTTAAAAGCAGATTTCGTTCCTAAAGAGGAAACACTGCAGGGGCCCCAATAAGACCCACAGAAGGTGCTCCCAGACTATAGCGCATGTTAGCAGCCTAAGCGCTAGGACTTCGCACTGGGAGAGGCTTGAACCCAGCCGGATGCTGCACGGAGGCAGAGGGGGGGACATATTACTGCTTACTCTTCACTGGTGCGTTGAGGTATGAGGAAAAAAAGAAGAATGGGGTGGGGCCTAACTAGGCCTTATATTTATGCTATTCACTGGTCCCCAATGTTGTACCCAAACAATATTTATGTCCCCCCCCCCCCCCACAAATAGAGCTTTCTTTTGATGGTATTAGATTGCCAGTGCAATTTTTATTTTTTGCGATATAAACGGAAAAAGACCAAAGATTTTGAAAAAAAAAAAACGGAAAATTTATATCAAATACTTACCGTAATTTTCCTTCCCTGATAGGCTCCATGGCAGCATACGTGTGGGTTGGCCCCGCCTCCATAACTACCCAATAGGACCCCTCTCCCATAAATCTTTGCTCCCGGCTGCTATCCGTGTTCCGTAACTAGCCTACTCCAGACATTTGGGAGGGAACTCCTGCTGCCATGGAGCCTATCAGGAAAGGAAAATTACGGTAAGTATTTGATATAAATTTTCCGTTTTCCTGACAGGCTCCATGGCAGCATACGTGTGGGAAATAACTCGCCAAACACACCCGGGTGGGCAAAATGTTGAGCAAAGAAACCAAAATTTATTTAACATTGTCCAACGACAATACTTGTAGACCAAAATTAATAGAAGACAGCGCAGCTGGTTCAACGCAATAGTGAGAAAGAAAAGTGTTAATTGTGGACCAAGAGACCGCTCTACAAATAACATCAGGCGCCACATGCCGAGAAGCCGCCCACGAGGTCGAGATGCTCCGTGTTGAATGAGCCGTCACTGCCTCAGAAGGAAGCCAAGCCCTTAGCTCTGTATGCCCTTTGAATGGTCTGCACAATCCACGTGGAAATTGACCTAACTGACGCTCGCATCCCTTTATTCTTGCCATGAAGAAGAACGAAGAGGAATTCCGTTTGCCTGAATGGAGCTGTTGCCTCCAGGTACCGCTTTAAGGTGTGACCTACATCAAGAGGATGGATCTCTTGGTCATCTGATGTCTTGAAGATAGGGAGTACAATCTCCTGATTCTCATGGAAGACTGTGGTCACTTTTGGGTTTGACCCTAACATTGGAATCAGCACCACTCTGTCTTCAAAAAAGGTCAGAAAAGGTTCCTCTGAACCCAGATTCCTAATCTCTGATACCCTTTTCGCTGACGTTATCGCCACTAGGAAGACAGTCTTCAGAGTAAGATCCTTAACCGACAAAGGTTGAGCCGAATCTTTCCCAAGATTTGCCAGAAAATCCAGAACTAATGGAAGGTCCCATTTAGGGAACCTGGGTCTTCTCTGCGGTCTGAGCCTGATGGCACCCTTAAAGAACTGACGAACTAAGGCGTGATTCGCCCATGAGACTCCCGTGAAGGCCGAGATGGCTGACACTTGTACTCTTAACGAGCTGACCGCCAGAGATAAATCCAGTCCGGATTGAAGAAAGCTCAGAATATCATGAACCGCTGGAGAGTTACACAAATTTTCTCTTGATGATATATGTGCAGAAACCTAGACCAAATGCGCTCGTACACCCTATTAGTGCTTCTTCGTCTGGCATTAAGAAGGGTTGGAATCGCTTCTTTCGGGCAACCAAGGGCTTCTAGCCTTCCCCTCTCAAGAACCACACCTTGAGGTGTAGACAAGATGGGAACGGGTGTAACGTTGTGCCTTGAGACAATAGATCCGGCCTGAGAGGCAGGGGAATTGGGTCTTGATAGCTGAGGAGCAGCAGCAGAGGAAACCACGGCCTGTTGGGCCAGAATGGAATGACCGCAATGATCTCCACTTTTTCTGTTCTGAGCCTCCGCAGAAACTGTAGAATCACCGGGACTGGAGGGAAGGCATAGGCCCTCTGGAAATCCCAACTGGTCGTGAGAGCATCTATCCCGAATGCCTGAGGGTCCCTGAACCTCGCAAAGTACTTTGGCATCTTGAAATTGCACGGGGAAGCAAAAAGATCGACTTCCGGAGACACTCCCAGTGTTAGGAGCCACTCGAAAACCTTTCTGTGAAGGGACCACTCGTTGTTGTCCATCTCGACCCGAGACAAGAAGTCTGCTTGCACATTCTGGACCCCCGGGATGTATACTGCCGAGATGTTGGCTAAGTTCTTTTGAGCCCAACTCATTATTGGCTCCACTTCTTGTAACAGGGACCAGCTGTGAGTTCCGCCTTGTTTCCTTATGTACGCCACCGCGGTTGTGTTGTCCAACCTTAGCATGACGGAAGAGTTCAACACTAGATGGCGAAAAGATAAGAGTGCCTGAAAGGCTGCCCTCAGTTCCAGAATGTTGGAGAGGACTCCTTGAGACGGGAATGTCCACCTGCCCTGAGCCACATCCGAAAGGCAATGAGCGCCCCACCCCTGGTTGCTTGCCTCTGAAGTCACAGTGATCCATGAGATGGGAATAATCGAATGATGGTTGCGCAGATTCTTCCCTTGAAGCCACCAGAGGAGAGATGTCCTCATAGATGGGGTAAGAAAGATGCGCTGATTCTGGTTGACAGAGTTCCATTGATGCAGAAACCCCTTCTGAAAAAGACGAGTATGCCACTGGGCCCACTTCACCATGGGAATGGTTGCTGTCATTGTGCCAATTATTTTCAGGCACTGGAGAGCAGAAAGGTGAGAAGATCCAAGAGCTGCATGAATCCTGTCTCGGATCACCACGATTTTCTCCTCTGGGAGGGAGATGGTACCCTCCACGGTGTTGAATTGAGCGCCCAAGAACACAAGGGACTGAGACGGTTCCAGCTGACTCTTCTCTAAATTCAGGAGCCACCCGAACTCTTGCAGGGTAGAGATGACAATCTCTTTGTGATCTAATAGCTGATCCTTGCTCTGAGATAGTAAAAGCAAGTCGTCCAGGTAGTGGTGGAGACGAACACCCTTGACCCTCAGAAGAGCCACTACCGCCAATAGCACCTTGGAGAAGACCCGGGGTGACGTGGTTAACCCGAAGGGTAGACATGTGAACTGTAGGTGTTGGTTGCCTACCGCAAAGCGGAGGAATTTGTGAAAGTCCTTTGTCACAGGCACGTGAAAATACGCGTCTTTCAGGTCGATTGATATTAACCAGTCTCCCAGGTGTACTGACTGCTGTATGGTAAGCAGGGACTCCATCTTGAATTTTTCCTTGCGAATGAAGGAGTTGAGATGGGTCAGGTCTATTACTGGCCTCCATGTGCCGTTTTTCTTCTACACCAAAAACAGGGGTGAATACATGCCTTCGCCCCGTTCTTCCTCTGGGACAGGTACGACTGCGCCTTGTTCCAATAAACAGCTCACATAGGTCAATAGGACCTGTCTTTTCTCTTCTGAGCCTGGAAGAGTTGTAGGGATAAATCTGAGTTTTGGAGTGTTGCTGAAGACCCACTTGTGACCGGACGACACCGCCTTTACGATCCAAAAATCCCGAATTGAGGCCGCCCAAACATGTTTGAAGTGGAGAAGACGAGCCCCCACCCGACATGTTTGAGCGGGCCCAATTTCAAAAGGACTTCCCAGAGTCCTGGTTCCCAGAGGAACCACCTTTAGAGGCCTTCTTAAAAGAAGACTGCCTGGACCTCCATGTCCTGGAGAATTCCCGGCCAGGTTTGTAGCTGCGTGCATCCCTGGCACGATCCGCATTCTGCCTTCTTGGAAAAGAGCGTCTTTGGTTTTGAGGACGCCTGTCCTGGGGAAGAAAACCCGATTTCCCACCTGTGGCCCGGGATATGGCAGAATCAAGCTTATTGCCGAATAATGAGGACCCCTCAAAGGGGATGCGGCACCAAGCCTGTTTAGATGCAGGATCTGCGAGCCACGGACGGAGCCACAACGCACGACGTGCTGAAACGGCTGCCAGCATATCCCGGGACATCAGGCGAATGACATCGATGGATGCCTCCCCCAGAAAGGCCGAAGCCATCCTAATCTCCTGAATAGGAGAATCTTTAGCCGTGTCCAATGAAATGCCTCTCAGGTATTCTTCAATGCTGTCGGCCCAGAATTCTATGGCTTTTGAAACTGCTGCCATCGCAAGCACTGGTTTGCACGCCATCCCTGAAGTCAAATAGATTCTCTTCAGATCTGAATCGATCCGTCTCTCTAAAGGATCCTTGAATGACACAGTATCTTCTAAGGGAAGAGTCACATATCTCACCAAACGCATAAGCGCTGCGTCTACCAGTGGAGCTGACTCCAGGTGCTTTACATCCTCTTCCTTAAAAGGGTACAGTTTAAGGATTTTAGATTGCATGGAACTCTTTTTGTCCATCTTGCTCCATTCCTCTGAAATAATATCACCCAATTCGGATAGAAACGGAAAAAATTGGCGCTCCTTATTGAGCTGCTTAAAAAATTTCCTTTGCTTTGGGGGGGAAGTGATAGGATCTTCCCACTTCAGAGCCTCTCTCACCGCCTTGACCAGGGAGGGAACCAGATCATAATCAAACCCCAAACCTGGATCTTCCGGATCCGATTCACTGTCTGAGACAGGAGACGAGTGGCGGCTAGGCTGGGATGATTCCCATGTCTCTTGTAGTAACCCCTCTCCCAATGTAGGATCTAATGGGTCAGATGGGGATTCACATGGCTGTTGGGCTTCCCTTTCCTGCAGGGATTCCTTTACCACTCGCCTCACCATTACTTCTAAGCGCTGATCAGCGCCGTCTCTTTCATCCGCTGCTTTAGTGAAACAATGGTCACATAGGGATTTATCCGCTGGCACGGGCATCCTGCACCCCCAACATGATTTCTCTGGCCTCTTGCTGGAGTGAGCCACAGGGGGGCGAGAATAATCCCCGTCACGCTGTTCCGACCTGGCAGACCTATGGTGGCTGGATTTTGAGGAGGATTTGTGGTGGTGCGATTTTGAAGATCCACTGCGTCTATAGGCACTAGGTTGTGGATCAGATTTGGAAGGGCTGTGAACACAGAAAGACAGACAGAAGGGACAGGTCCTACTTGCTGCCTATGCTTACTCTCTTCAACATTAAAAAATACAAAAGATGTATTTAGAACCTACCTAACAAGAGCGGGCTGGCCACTAGGGGGCAGTGAAGCATCCATAATGTCCAAACACCAAGCCTGACACTGCAGTAACAAAACAATATTTTCAGACACAATTCATCAATGATCCATCATAGCCCCAGTATAAAGGACCGTTCCTACCTTGTACCGCCGAAAAATTAGCCCCGGGAAGTCGCTGTAGCGTCCGCAATCATTCCCAGGGCTTCTGTCAGTCTTTCAGGCTTTTAAATTTGGCGCCCGTGACGTCAGGCGCCGGGTGCTCAACGCGCAACCAAGCCTCGCTCTCATGCCGGGTCCGCGCATGCGCAGAACGCCCGCAAACCCGGAAGTCAAAGAGAGTAGTTTGCTGGAACGCAGAAGCGTCCAGCAAACAGCATGGGAACAGCAGACAGATACAGGAAAAGAGGATAAACAATGGGCACACACATAAACACTGCTGCCATGGAAAGATACAGACTCACCACTCCACCAACGATCACTTGGCCGAACAAACCAAGGCACGCACACACCGGACCTCCCAGCAGATAATGGCCACCTATGACAACAGGCAAACAGGCCGGGCGCACTATTAAGGTAAGATAACCAGTCTTCAGCGCTACTCTGCATATACACTCCATACCCTGCTTAACAGTCAGGGCCTATCGGAGGAAACAATTCAGTCATTCGGCCGATTGATCGCTGTGAAGTCATCTTCAGGTAGGAGAACCACTTGGTCCTACGGAGGAGGACAAAAAAGGAACACGGATAGCAGCCAGGAGCAAAGATTTATGGGAGAGGGGTCCTATTGGGTAGTTATGGAGGCGGGGCCAACCCACACGTATGCTGCCATGGAGCCTGTCAGGAATGATATTTTCTACTTTTTGTTATAAAAAAAAATTCAATAAACTCAATTTTAGTCACACATTTAGGCCAAAATGTATTCAGCCACATGTCTTCGGTAAAAAAATGTCAATAAGCGTATATTTATTGGTTTGCGCAAAAGTTATAGCGTCTACAAACTAGGGTACATTTTCTGGAATTTACGCAGCTTTTAGTTTATGACTGCCTATCTAATTTCTTGAGGTGCTAAAATGTCAGGGCAGTACAACCCCCCCCCCCCCCAATGACTCCATTTTGGAAAGTAGACACCCCAAGGAAATTGGTGAGAGGCACGTTGAGCAAATTGAAAAAAAAAAAATTGTCACAAGTGATTGAAAAATGACAAACAAAAAAATTGCACAAAGTTGTCACTAAATTTCTCACACATGCCATTGTTATATGTGGAATTACACCCCAAAATACATTCTGCTGCTTCTCCTGAGTATGGGGATACCTCATGTGTGAGGTATCCCGCTCCCGCCTAGTCGCGTACAGGACCCCGAAAACCAAGCACCGCCTTCAGGATTTGTGGCAAAATATAAAATATTCCATGGACTCAACATGCCTATGCGCAAATACCTTGGGGTGTCTACTTTCCAAAATGGGGCCATTTGGGGGGGGGGGGTTGTGCTATCTGGACACTTCAGGGCCTCCGTAACTGTGATAGGTAGTAAAGAGTAAAATCAAATTTTTATGCCTTTAGAAAGCCTGAAGACGGTGCTTGGTTTTTGGGGTCCTGTACACGGCTAGGCTCCCAAAAAGTCTCACACATGTGGTATCCCCATACTCAGAAGAAACAGCAGAATGTATTTTGGGATGTAATTCCACATATAACCATGCCATGTTTGAGCAATATATAATTTAGTGACAACTTTGTTTACAAAAAAAAATAAAACTTGTGGCAAAATATCAAATATTCCATGGGCACAACATGCCTCTCAGCAAAAAGCTTGAAGTGTCTCTTCTTTCCAAAATGGGTTCATTTGGGGGGGGGGGGGGGGGGGGTGTGCTATCTTGACATTTCAGGGCCTCCGGAACTGCGATAGGTAGAGAGGAAGTGAAATCACTATTTTTTGCCCTTAGAAAGCCTGAAGGCGGTGATTGTTCTTCGGGGTCCTGTACACGGCTAGGCTCCCAGAAAGTTTCACACATGTGGTATCCCCATACTCAAGAGAAGCAGCAGAATGTATTTTGAGGTGTAATTCCACATATGCCCATGGCATGTTTGTACAATATATCATTTAGTGACAACTTTGTGCAAAAAAAAAAAACGTAATTTTCCCGAAACTTTTGACAAAATATAAAATATTCCATGGACTCAACATGCCAGCAAATAACTACTTTCTAAAAAAGGGGTGATTTTTGGGGGGGGGGGGGGGGGGGGGGGGGGTTGAACTGGCCTTTTATGCACAACATTTTGAAGCTTATGTAACACATCACCCACTCTTCTAACCACTTGAAGACAAAGCCCTTTCTGACATTTTTTGTTTACATGAAAAATATTTTTTTTTGCTAGAAAATTACCTTGAACCCCCAAACATTATATATATTTTTTAAAGCAAAGGCCCTGCAGGTTAAAATGGTGGGTGTTGCAACTTTTTTTTGTCTCACAGTATTTACGCAGCGATTTTTCAAACACATTTTTTGGGGAAAAAAAAACACTTTTTAATTTGAATGCACTAAAACAAACTATATTGCCCAAATGTTTGATGAAATAAAAAAGATGATCTTATGCCGAGGACATGGATACCAAACACGACATGCTTTAAAATTGCGTACAAACATGCAGCGGAGACAAACTACATACATTTTTAAAGGCCTTTACAAACCTTTACAGGTTACCACTTTAGATTTACAGAGGAGGTCTACGGCTAAAATTACTGCCCTCGATCTGACCTTTGCGGTGATACCTCATATGCATGGTGCAATTGCTGTTTACATATGACACCAGACCAAAGCTTGCATTCGCCTTTGCGCGTGAGCCTTGTGGGACAGGGGTGATTTTTTTTCTTATTATTATTTATTTTGCTTTTTTGTTTTATTTTTAAACTGTTACTTTAATTTTTTATAATTTTATTGTTATATCAGGGAATGTAAATATCCACTATGATAGCAATAGGTAATGACAGGGTCTATTAGAACCTAGATCTCTCCTTTGCCCTCAAAGCATCTGACCACACCAAGATCGGTGTGATTAAATACTTTCCCAATCTCCCAACGGTGCTGTTTATATCCGGCGAAACCTACGTCATGAAATACTCGTAGCTGCCAGTTTCTTAGGCCATAGAAATGATTGGAGCCATTCTGGTCTCTGATCAGCTCTATGGTCAGCCGGCTGCATTCTCGGGTTCCCTGTTGGGACAGGAGAGCCCGAGAAAACCATGGAAGAAGGTGGGGGGGGGTACATTCCCTCCCACTGCTTGTAAAAGCAGTCTAAAGGCTAATTATCCGCTAGGATTGCTTTTACATGAAAGCCAACCACTGGCTGAAAATGATACCAAGATTATCATTCTGGTATAACTCAAATATACCAGTACGTTGCTGGTCCTTGTTGAGCATATATTGTAATGTTCTTTTTTTCATGCAGCCTTTTTAATGCAATATGTGCCTAAAAAAATATATGCCGAAGCATGGGGGCAATCCTCCCCTAATGTTAGGAGCAAATCGCTCCTCCACCCCTGCCCCCATGCTTCGGCATATATGCTCTTTTTTTTAACTGTGGTGGTGAAATCACCTCCAACAGCGCTGGAGTCACAGCTTTATGTATCGTGGGAGCAAGCACTGTTGCTGTCAGAATAAATAAACCTGTGCTGCAGCTGAATGCTGTACCTGCTAAGCAAATGATGGTTAACAATAAAACAAAGTAACATTACAGTATAACAGTAAGATTTACCATACCTGCAAAGCAAATACAATAAAACATAGTAAAAATAAAACCTTAAAGTTCTAAAATACAGTAACAAAAGAGAGAGAACAATAGATATAGAACAATAGAGAGCAAACAATAGAGCAGACAATAGAGAGCGGATGTAAGAGAGAGAACAATAGAGAGAAGAAAAATAAAACCACTATTTTTGGCTTTTTTATTTTTAATTTTTTTCACTTTTTTCACTTTTATAAAAACTGTAAACTGAATGTTGCAGATTAGGGTCTCTCAAAATGTGATTGCCATCACATCATTTGAGATCCTGTGTTAGTGTGCCTAGGACTGTGTAATGTTGCATCAGGTTTGTCAGATCAGGAGGGACAATAAAAGCGGGTGTCACGCCTATATCCGCGCTTTCTACAGACACAACATCTTCTTTGGGGGTTTCTTTGGGTATGGGCACCAGGGAGAACATGCGGAAAATGCCTCCCATGCAGCCTGTTCACTGCATTTGGATTGGGAAGTTGGGCCACAGCACCGTCTGGAAACAGAAGGGCTGTGATGATCTCTTCCTAGATATGTATACAGACACTTTTTTTATACCAGCATCTGGTCTTACAGGCAAATATGTACGGCGCCAATAACTGGTTGTTGATGTCCACCCCTCCCATATTAAGGTTATATTCGTGGACACAGAGGGATTTCTCCAGAACACCAGTCGCCATAGGAATTTGGACCATCGTGTCTATGTGCAGGGAAGGCAGAACAAAAACATTCTTATTATCCCGCCACTTTACAGCGAGAAAAAGTATTACACCTAAAGCAGGCTTTCTCCCCCAGCCTAAGACGGGAATCTACAAGGCGCTGGGGTAAGCCCTGGCGATTAGATCGCACGGTGCCACATGCACCAATTTCATGATCAAACAAGTGACTAGGGGCATGCTTGTGTAATAATTGTCCACATATAAATGGTACCCCTTTCCGAATAAGGGTGACACCAAGTCCCACACAATCTTACCAGCGCTCCCTATGTAGTCTGGGCAGTTCTCCGGCTCTACATAATGATCTCTTCCCTCGTAAACCATAAAACTATATGTATAGGGGGCGTGGCTTGGCACGGAACGTTGATGGCCGCTTAGAGAGAGAGCTTTGGCGACCAGGGCTTCAGCCTGAGCACCTGCCAAGTAAGCAAGCCCACAATCTGACGGGGAGAGATGGCCAGGAGAAGCTATACAACCCCCTGCACACAGAGCGACCCGAGCACGCAATTAAGCCGGACCATACCGGAGCTATTCAGAACCCAACTGGCAGAGATGCAGGCACCTTCTCAGGACGGGGAAAAGGCAATAAGAAGCAGCCCGCCGGAATCCTCGGGACATGCAAGTATCCCCGCTCAGCCCTCTCCGCTCCTCAGCCTGGCGGACTTGCAGATGGTGGCCACAGACATCAAATCCACACTCTCCGATGTAATCTCCGACCTCAAAACGGAGATCAGAGCTGTGGCTTCCAGACTGGAACACGTGGAGGCAGCGGCCATTTCCCATGGAGCAGCCATACAACAAGTACAGCAGGTATCTAATGCTCAAGAGCAGATTTTGCTGGACATGCAACGCCACCTAGAAGATTTAGATAACAGGGGGAGGATCCCTGAGTCAGTAGAGGGTCCCCAGCTACAGCATACGGTCTGGTAAATTTGTAACACTCTCCTGGGAAGACCCCCAGACGTACCAGTAGAGATGGAGAGGTGTCACAGAGCGCTCAGACCAAAAGGACGCGACACAAACCCCCCAAGGGACGTAGTGTGCTGCCTGGTTAGCTTTAGCCAAAAGGAGGATATCCTATGCCAAGCATGCAAACAGGGACCGTTACACCATGAAGGCGCACAAATATAAATCTTCCAAGATTTGTCCACCATCACGGTTCAGCACAGAAGAGAACTGCACCCCCTTCTTAACGTCCTGAGGGAGAGACGCATTATATATCGGTGGAAATTTCCCTTCTGCTTGATAGCAACTTTTGGGAATCGATCAGCCTCACTCCACACACCGGCCGAATTTCCAGCGTTCTGCGACAACCTGGGTATTCCGAGAGTGGCTGTTCCGGAGTGGTACAGCACCCTCATGGGACCCGAGCCCTGGCTTCAGGTATCGCAGGAGTTGACATCGCGCTCACACCGCAACAGGCAGAGGCACCGTAAATCAACGTCTGGCTCCTCACAGAGAGGGCTGGATGATATCTCTGATCGCGAAATGGGAGCTGTACCATCATCCATCCGCAGGAGAAAGACAGATTGAAACCAGCCTCTCTGACCCTACTAGAGTCCCCCTACAAGAAAACACGCATTTACATACTAAGAAATATGACTATACTGTGAGTAGTCTTTGCATTGTTTGACCTAGCTCAGTGAATCTCGGCTTGAGGACACGCTCCCTGCCTTTCTTAGACGATACCAGGTAATTAACCTGTGAGTGAGGCATGTAAGTACAATGAAACTGCTTAAAACCTCAAGACTTGTTAAGGCCATTGTACAGACTGAGAACCCCGAAAGCAAAGACACAAGGCTTAGTGGGAGGGGGTCTTCTGGGAGCCTATAACGAATACCCTGTGGACATCCCAAGACTTTTGAGCCATAGTCTATACATTCAGTGATGTAATTGTCTCACCGAAAGCTTTGACCTTGTACTGTGTTCCATATAAGGGGCAATATTACCGTGCTCCCTAACAGACAACCCCCTCCTGAACAGATCTAACCACAACCACTACAGAAGGCAATACCTTGGACAATGGCTTGGAAATCAAGAACTGACCACCATTTCCCTTCCAATAGCAGGGAAGGGATGTCCTTCTCATCCAAGAGTATAACCTAGCGGTCTTCTCAGATTCCCGAGCGGGTTTCACAATAGCTCCCCTAGCTACATGAACTAAATGACCATAGCTAAGACATCCTCAAACAGCAAAGTGAATAAGCATAGGGGAACCTAGTAGACATATGTCGGTAACTAGAAAGAAATTCTCTGAGATTTTCCTGTTATAACCACCCAAAGAGGTGGACCGAGTTTAAATGTTTTGTGAGCGCTGCCTAAATTTCTTATTTGAAGGTTGTATATTGTTGTTATGCTTGTCTGTGAATGTGGGTGACCCCGGCTTGCTGGGGGTAGGCCTCAGCCGGGTGGCCTCAGGATCCCAGTCCCGAATGGGTGTTTATTTTTAATTTTTTGGTTCTTTTTTGTTTTTTGGTGATGGGTTTCCTGAGATAGGGCCACCCTGGGGGGGGGGGGGGGGGGGGCGAACCCTGCGGCGAGAGACGGGTACCCAATTTCAGTAACAGGATACCAAATAAGGTCCTCAGCCAAATGTGTTGGACGCCAGCGGACTCGGGTTTGAGCTTGTTTTTCCCTCCCACTTCGGAGGGAAAGGGGCCCCCCGGCTCCCCCTCATCACAAAATAACTAATCTTCTTTCAAAGCTCTAATTTTAGTGGCTGTATGCCCTGGTTCGCCATTGCTGATAGAAAGTTTTGTGTCTAGCCGTTGTTCCTACCCCAGAGTGGCAGGTTCCTCTTTGAGAGTAGCAACCCTCCCTCCCGACCAATACCGGACTGGACTATTTATATTTATTCATAACCCAAGCAGACCTGCCTATATTTTCTCTGGCACTGGGCTCGGGCAGTGTAAAAAGATTGTGCACTGCACCCACACAAGAAAATCAAGGTAGATCGCTGAGTAATTTGATCTCTGAATCAGGACTTCTAACCAATTCTCTCCTTCAAGGCAGCAGCAGCAACCTTTCCCTACACTATCTAAAGCAGAGTGACGTGCTGTGCTATGTGCCTCTAGCATATATAGAGGCTGGGTCACATTCTGCACTGGCCAATCACAGCCATGCCATTAGTAGGCATGGCTCTGATGGCTTCTAAGGGCACACGAGTTAAACGAATGTTGATTGGCTGCCCTGCAGCTTTTTAAAAAGCGCCATTACATTGCCGAACACCGAACTCGAACCCGAACATACAGTAAATTGTTCGGGTCCGGGTACCAAAAACCCAAAAGTCTGGTGTGAACCCAAACTTTACAGTTCGGGTTCGCTCAACCCTAGTCAAGATGACTTTGGGTAGTTTCATGCCGCTTGCACTTTTCAGAGAGATGCTTTAGGTTGTTAACCCCTGTTGATATCCACAGTGTGTCGGTGCCATGACTTTTAAATAGCAAACAGGGAAAACAATAATAGTCATGAGTCACATCATATCCAGCTAGCCAACTCCATTTATTATAAGAAGTGGTGGAAAAGCTTTGAGTGTAAACTCGACCACAAAGACTTGACCTCTGCTGAATTTGCAATTTGGGTTGATGTGGTCCAAGCTCCTTTATCCTCTTTTTTTCCTTATCTGAACGCCTTGTGAAGGGAAATAGTTTCTTGTACAAAGGTTTTTATTGAAGATTCACATCAATAGAAAGGATACAAAACAAAAATGGAACTGGACACAATAAAAATGTCAATTTCTTACAACAGTATAATACATGAAAATGAACCCGGATTCCGGACTAAAACTATAAGTCAAAACTGTATTGTTTTTTTATCATTCAAAGGTTTATTAAGGAATAAACAGAATACAAATGATTCAACAGAAGTACATTGTCAAGATAAATATGAACAGTGCTGTAGTATGATTGGTCGGTTACATCAATTGGTCACTTTAAAACAATCTGCCTATTTAAACTGTGATATTTAAACTGTATTATCGGGCCATAGCTGGCTAAATGAGGCTTGGCTCGTGTTGCTCAGGAGCTGAAGCCGCTTCCCAAAAGTCATTGGGAAAATGTACTTGGGGGTGAATAGAGAGAATTAAGGATAGTTAGAGTGTTAAAGGGGGGAGATAGAGGTAGTAGAGAGAAAGAAGCATAGGGCTATCCTGTGCTATCGACTGCATATGAATCTAAATATATATCTATAGCTAGGTAATTCCTTCAATAGTACACAGCAGCATTCAGAAAGTTACCGTATATACTCGAGTATAAGCCGAGTTTTTCAGCAAATTTTTTTGTGCTGAAAGTGCCCCCCTCGGCTTATACTCGAGTCAAGCACTTTTCTGCAGCAAAAAAAAAAAAATTTCCGACCCGACTTTGGGGCCCCGTATCTCGGGCCCCAAAATCGGTTCGGAAAATGTCATTCTCTGCTGCAGAAAAGGGCTTGACATTTTCTGACCCGAATTTGGGGCCCCATATCTCGGGGACACTTGGAGCTAGGAACCCCAAATTTGGCATTCAAACCCAGTTGAACTAACACTACAACATATCCAAATATGGGGTTCCTAGCACTAAGTGGCCCCGAGATACAGGGCCCCAAAGTCGGTTCAGAAAATGTCATTCTCTGCTGCAGAAAAGTGCTTGACATTTTCTGACCCGAATTTGGGGCCCCATATCTCGGGGACACTTGGTGCTAGGAACCCCAAATGTTGTATTCCAACCCAGTGGAATTAGCACTACAACATATCCAAAGATGGGGTTCCTAGCACTAAGTGACCCCGAGATACAGGGCCCCAAATCGGTCAACTGTGTCCATCTGCATGGGCACAGTGAGGCTGCAAATGGGCATCGTTGACCCTCTTTTCCACTTACAGTAGCTGCGCATTTCTCACCCTAGGCTTATACTCGAGTCAATAAGTTTTCCCAGTTGTTTGTGGTAAAATTAGGTGCCTCGGCTTATATTCGGGTCGGCCTATACTCGAGTATATACGGTACATTAGGTCGATGTTTTTGTCTGTGCTTCAGACAACCTTGTCATGGACATCTGGCCTTACCCGGCTACGTGACCAGTGCCAGATTTTCTTGGGTAAGTCTGTAGTTAAACCAGGGAGACCAGGTCTTGAGGTATCGTTCAGCCTTTTCCTCAGCTTGTGCTTTTGTATCCTCCATCTCGCAAATGTGAGAAATTTTTTGGAGCCATTCCTTCACTGTCGGGACCGAAGTGGATTTCCAACGGAGTGGAATGATTGTGTTAGCTGCTATCAGCAGGAATTTGGATAGACAGTTTTTGTATTTGCTTATGGAAAAATTAGAAATATGTAGTAGGCAGTTTGCTGCGTTCAAAACAAGCCTGGTCTCCGTGATTTGGTATATTAGATCTGTCACTGCATTCCAGAAGGGCATCAGCTTCTCACAGTGCCACCAGATATGTATGAGAGTGCCCCTTTCTTTGCCACATCTCCAACACATATCACTAGACTGCGGATACCATTTGTGAATCTTTACCGGAGTTGCATACCAATGCGTTAGAATCTTGTAAGCCGTTTCTTGTGCCCTTGTGCTAATAGAGCCTTTATGCGCCAATATACAGGCGCTCTCCCATTGCGAATCCGTGATATCCATACCCAAGGCGTCCGACCATCTCTCTCTGAACCTGTCATGTGTGGGGGTGTCCTCCTGCTGTAGCCAACCATAGGCCGTTGAAGTAGTTTTGGGTATTTGTTCCCCTTTAAGGCACACCGACTCCATGACCGTGAGGCCTCTGGTGAAGTGTTCCTTCCTAGAGTGATTGTGTGCATATGTGCGTATCTGAAAGTATGTCCATAAGGGTAAAGAGGGAATATTATTTTCTGCTTTAAGGTCTGAGAAGTCCATGATATCCCCTCTATTGAAACAATGTGTAGCGAGAAGTGGTGAGTTTTTGTCATCTCGTTGGAGACTTCTATTGCTCACACCCGATGGGAAGTCAGGGTTGTTTAACAATGGGGTTAGGGGACCCATCGAGTGGAAGGATCTATTTCGTTTGGCCAGTAGGTGGAAAATACCTAGCGTGGTTCCTATGAGTGGGTGTTTTTTCAGTTCTGCTGGGTACTTATTTGGTGAAATCCAAGGCGAGTATTTCAGGGGAATCGGGCTTGATTCGTTCTCTAGTGGTACCCAGTCCTTCAGGTCCGCATGACAGTGCCAGTCCAGGATTCTGGCAATATGTGTGGCATGGTAGTATGATTTGTAGTCTGGGACGCCTAGGCCTCCTTGTGCTTTGGTTCTGGTGAGTAGTGAGAATTTGATACGAGGAGTTTTGTGGGCCCAAATGAATCTCATTTGAATAGCTTGGAGTGACCTGAGGAAACTTTGAGGCAATTTAATTGGCAGTGTACGTAGCAGATATAACACTTTTGGCAGGATAACCATTTTGCAGATGGCTGCCCTGCCAAACCATGAGAACAGCCTGGTGTGCCAACGGCCAAGATCCTCCCCAATCAATTTAAGAAGTGGTGTAAAGTTGTGCGAGAAAATATCGGTCAGTTTAGGAGTCAGCCAGACTCCCAGGTACCTGACTGCCTTAGTGGCCCACTTAAAGGGATTATTGTCCATAGCGGCCCTGAGTGTGGTCCCTGGGAGCGTGACATTAAGGGCTTCTGACTTGGAGTAATTTATCTTCAGGTAGGACACATACCCATAGGACTTAAACTCTTTCATGAGGGAGGGGATCGAGATGTGGGGAACTGTCAGGAAAAAGGCTAGGTCATCTGCGTAAGCAGCTATTTTGTACTCCCTACTAGGGATGAGCCGAACACCCCCGGGTTCGGTTCGAACCAGAACCTTCGAACGGACCGAAAGTTCGCGCGAATTTTCGAACCCTATACGTTATAATGGACGCGAACGTTCGAAATCAAAAGTGCTAATTACAACGGCCAATATGCATGTTAATGTCATAAAACAGGTTTGGGGACCCGGGTCCTGCCCCAGGGGACATATATCAATGCAAAAAGAACTTTTAAAAACTAACGTTTTTTCGGGAGCAGTCATTTTAATGATGCATAAAGTGAAAAAAAAAAAAGTGAAATTTTCCTTTAAATATGGTACCTGGGGGGTGTCTAAAGTATGCCTGTGAAGTGGCATGTGTTTCCCGTGTTTAGAACTGTCCTTGCACAAAATGACATTTGTAAAGGAAAAAAAGAAGCCATTTAAAACCACTTGCGGCTTTAGGTTTGATCTTAAGTAGAATCTGAACAGGTACATTATGAAGTGTAGCTCCATCCCAAAAAAATCTATTTTTAAGCTTTTTGGAGAACATAGGGAGGGGTTATCACCCCTGTAACATTTGCTGTCTTTGCACATGTGTTCAGAACATGTCACCTCACTTTCCGTCCCAATGACAAATGTTTTTGGAAAAGTGGGGTTTTAATTGATATATATCAATGCAAAAAGAACTTTTAAAAACTAACGTTTTTTCGGGAGCAGTCATTTTAATGATGCATAAAGTGAAAAAAAAAAAGTGAAATTTTCCTTTAAATATGGTACCTGGGGGGTGTCTAAAGTATGCCTGTGAAGTGGCATGTGTTTCCCGTGTTTGGGGACCCGGGTCCTGCCCCAGGGGACATATATCAATGCAAAAAGAACTTTTAAAAACTAACGTTTTTTCGGGAGCAGTCATTTTAATGATGCATAAAGTGAAAAAAAAAAAGTGAAATTTTCCTTTAAATATGGTACCTGGGGGGTGTCTAAAGTATGCCTGTGAAGTGGCATGTGTTTCCCGTGTTTAGAACTGTCCTTGCACAAAATGACATTTGTAAAGGAAAAAAAGAAGCCATTTAAAACCACTTGCGGCTTTAGGTTTGATCTTAAGTAGAATCTGAACAGGTACATTATGAAGTGTAGCTCCATCCCAAAAAAATCTATTTTTAAGCTTTTTGGAGAACATAGGGAGGGGTTATCACCCCTGTAACATTTGCTGTCTTTGCACATGTGTTCAGAACATGTCACCTCACTTTCCGTCCCAATGACAAATGTTTTTGGAAAAGTGGGGTTTTAATTGATATATATCAATGCAAAAAGAACTTTTAAAAACTAACGTTTTTTCGGGAGCAGTCATTTTAATGATGCATAAAGTGAAAAAAAAAAAGTGAAATTTTCCTTTAAATATGGTACCTGGGGGGTGTCTAAAGTATGCCTGTGAAGTGGCATGTGTTTCCCGTGTTTAGAACTGTCCTTGCACAAAATGACATTTGTAAAGGAAAAAAAGAAGCCATTTAAAACCACTTGCGGCTTTAGGTTTGATCTTAAGTAGAATCTGAACAGGTACATTATGAAGTGTAGCTCCATCCCAAAAAAATCTATTTTTAAGCTTTTTGGAGAACATAGGGAGGGGTTATCACCCCTGTAACATTTGCTGTCTTTGCACATGTGTTCAGAACATGTCACCTCACTTTCCGTCCCAATGACAAATGTTTTTGGAAAAGTGGGGTTTTAATTGAAACAAGGATTGGTGATAAAGTATCAGTAGAGAGGAGATACCTTTTTCCCAAATTAAATCTAACAGGATAGAATTTCCCTTCCTAGGGGTAGATTTCCTCTCACTTCCTGTTTTCTCTTTCCATTTGCAAGTAGGAGTCGTTTGTAAGTTGGATGTTTGAAAGTAGGGGCCTGGCGTATATACTCTGCAGAAATTTGCCCTATTAGATGTTGGTGTAGCCACAAGACTGGTGGGCACAGGAATGGGCCCTGCTGTGAGTTAATAGATCAAGATTTGTAATTGCATGCACCTGTTGAACAGGGCAGAAAAATTGGGGGTGGTGGTGGTGGTGGTGGACGGTTTTGCCACAAGACTGTAAGCTCTCACAGTTACTCTTGGTGGGCGCAGGAATGGGCCCTGCTGTGAGTTATTAGATCAAGATTTGTAATTGCAAGCACCTGATGAACAGGGCAGAAAAATTGGGCCTTTGGCGGTGGTGGTGGACGGTGTTGCCACAAGACTGTAGGCCCTCATAGTTACTCTTGGTGGGCGCAGGAATGGGCCCTGCTGTGAACTATTAGATCAAGATTTGTAATTACCCGCCCCTGTTAAACAGGGGCTGAAAAATTGTGCCTTAGGCACTGGTGCTGGTGCCACAACACTGCAACCCCTCACAGAGACTGTACTTGGAGCACAGCAGTCACACGTGTTGCGAAGCATTTTTTTAAAAAATTGTAAGTACACGCCCCTGTTAAACAGGGGCTGAAAAATTGTGCCTTAGGCACTGGTGCTGGTGCCACAACACTGCAACCCGGCCCTCACAGATACTGTACTTGGAGCACAGCAGTCACACGTGTTGCGAAGCATTTTTTTTAAAAAATTGTAAGTACACGCCCCTGTTAAACAGGGGCTGAAAAATTGTGCCTTAGGCACTGGTGCTGGTGCCACAACACTGCAACCCGGCCCTCACAGATACTGTACTTGGAGCACAGCAGTCACACGTGTTGCGAAGCATTTTTTTAAAAAATTGTAAGTACCCGCCCCTGTTAAACAGGGGCTGAAAAATTGTGCCTTAGGCACTGGTGCTGGTGCCACAACACTGCAACACGGCCCTCACAGAGACTGTACTTGGAGCACAGCAGTCACACGTGTTGCGAAGCATTTTTTTTAAAAATTGTAAGTACACGCCCCTGTTAAACAGGGGCTGAAAAATTGTGCCTTAGGCACTGGTGCTGGTGCCACAACACTGCAACACGGCCCTCACAGAGACTGTACTTGGAGCACAGCAGTCACACGTGTTGCGAAGCCTTTTTTTAAAAAATTGTAAGTACACGCCCCTGTTAAACAGGGGCTGAAAAATTGTGCCTTAGGCACTGGTGTGGTGGCATGGATCATTGAGGAGGAGGAAGAGGATAGTCAGTGAACATAAGAGGACAGTCACTCAGCATCAGCATAGGCAGTCTTGAAGGGATGTGACATTAAAAATTATTCGGTTATATCCGCCTCAGGTGCCTGGTAGCTGGTGGTGATCCAAGACTGATTCATTTTGATGAATGTCAGTCGATCAACCGAGGCGGTGGACAGGCGCACCCTATGATCAGTCACAAATCCTCCAGCAGCACTGAATGTGCGTTCGGAAAGAACGCTGGAGGCAGGACAGGCCAGTAGCTCAATTGCATACTGTGCAAGCTCTGGCCAGTGATCCATCCTCAGGACCCAGTAAGCCAGAGGATTTTCGGTGGGAAAGGTGTCCAAGTCTGACCTTGCCCCAAGGTATTCCTGCACCATGTATATCAGACGCTGGCGATGGTTGCTGGAACCGATCATACCTTGGGGCTGCGGACTAAAAAATTGTCTGAACGCATCGGTCAGACGTCCACCTTCCCCACCGCTCCTTCTGCCACTGACCGAAGCCTCAGCAACTCGTCGCCCAGGACCAGGAGTTTGTAGCCTCCCAGTTTCTGGGAACGCGTTGCACAGACCTTTCTGCAAGGCCTCCCTGAGATGTCTCATCCTCTGCTCCCTCTGCGACGGCAAGATAAGGTCCGCAACCTTACCCTTGTACCGCGGATCAAGGAGAGTGGCCAGCCAGTAATGGTCCCTCTCCTTGATCCGAAGAACACGAGGATCCTTCCGCAGGCTTTGCAGGATCAGGGAGGCCATGCAGCGTAGGTTAGCTGAGGCATTCGGTCCGGAGTCTTCTGGGTCACTGAGGATGACATGATCGCCAGCCACCTCCTCCCAGCCACGTACAAGTCCACTGGCTTGTTGGGACTGTACATCATCCCTAAAAGACTGCTGCTGCTGATGCTGAGTGCCAGGCTCCACCTCCATGCTCACACAATCCTCCTCCTCCTCCTCCTCCTCCTCCTCCTCATCCTCTTCCTGTGTGATGGGTGGGACAGAAGGAACACTGTCCGGATAAAGGGGGCCTTGAGAGGCAAGGAAGTCCTCCTCTTCCTGCCTCTGTTCTGCCTCAAGTGCCCTGTCCATTATCCCACGCAGCGTATGCTCCAACAGGTGGACAAGAGGGACAGTGTCACTGATGCATGCACTGTCACTGCTCACCATCCTCGTGGCCTCCTCAAATGGTGAGAGGACAGTGCATGCATCCCTGATCATGCTCCACTGACGTGGGGAAAAAAACCAAGCTCCCCTGACCCTGTCCTGGTGCCGTAGTCGCAAAGGTACTCATTGATGGCCCTCTGCTGCGTGTGCAGTCGCTGCAGCATGGCCAACGTTGAGTTCCACCTGGTGGGCATGTCAGATATTAGGCGGTTCTTGGGCAGGTTCAGCTCCTTTTGCAGCTCAGTCAGCCGAGCACTGGCATTATAAGATCGGCGGAAATGCACACAGACTTTCCTGGCCTGCCTCAGGACATCCTGTAAGCCTGGGAACCTGCCCAAGAACCGCTGCACCACCAGGTTGAGGACGTGAGCCATGCAGGGCACATGGGTGAGCTGCCCCTGTCGCAGGGCGGAGAGGAGGTTGGTGCCATTGTCAGAAACGACCATTCCTGGCTTAAGCTGACGTGGCGTCAACCACCTCTCGGCCTGCCCCTGCAGAGCTGCCAGAACCTCTGGCCCAGTGTGGCTCCTGTCCCCCAAACACACCAGCGCAAGCACGGCATGGCATCTTTTTGCCTGCGTACTTGCGTAGCCCCTTGTACGCCTACGGAGCACCGCTGGTTCCAAGGACAGAGCACTGGAGGAAGAAGAAGAGGAGGGGGTGGAGGAGAGAGGTGTGTCACAACCAGTAGCAGTAGTCGCGTTTTGGAGGCGTGGTGGCGGGACAACCTCCAACACTACTGCACCTTGTCCTGCATCCCTCCCAGCTGCCAATAGAGTGACCCAATGGGCCGTGAAAGAAAGGTACCGTCCCTGTCCATGCCTGCTGGACCATGAGTCAGCGGTAATATGCACCTTACCGCTGACCGCCCTGTCCAGCGAGGCATGGACATTGCCCTCCACATGCCGGTAGAGAGACGGAATCGCCTTCCGCGAGAAAAAGTGGCGTTTGGGAACCTGCCACTGAGGAACCGCACATTGAACAAACTCACGGAAGGGGGCCGAGTCTACCAACTGAAAAGGCAGCAGTTGAAGTGCTAGCAATTTAGCAAGGCTAGCATTCAACCGCTGGGCATGTGGATGGCTGGGAGTGTACTTCTTTCTACGGTCCAGCAGCTGGGGCAGGGAAATTTGCCTGCTGCATTCGGACGTCGGTGTACTGCAAGTACTTGGTTGTGACACACCGAATTCTACACCTTCAGTCCTCTCAGAGCAGCTTTCAGAGAGGACTGAAGGTGTAGTGGGGATGGAGATCCCAGCTGAGGAGGAGCAAGGAGAGGTCCGCTTAGTTCTTTGGTGTGGGTCTTTTATGTGTGCCTGCCAACGAGCTGCATGGCAGGTCGCCATATGTCTGGTCATGCTTGTCGTGCCCAAGCGGCTGATGTTTTGGCCACGCGAGATACGCTTGAGACAAATATTGCAAATAGCAGTGGTGCGATCTGCTGCACTCGTCTCAAAAAAGGCCCACACCAAAGAACTTTTCTGATAACGTGCAGAGGCAGCGCCCTGCACAGGCGGAGCTCTGCGGTGTTGTACAGTTGCTGTGCTGGCCTCTACCTGGCCTCCAGGGGGCATCCTGCCTCGTTGGACATGTGACGCCGCATCCTCCTCCTCCTCGTCCTCCTCCTCATCCTCTCTCCCTTGAGGCACCCACGTGGAGTCAGTGACCTCATCATCCCCTCCCTCTTCACCACTAGAGCAAACCTGGCAGTAAGCTGCAGCTGGTGGAACTGTACTGCCAGATTCCTCAAGCTGGGTATCGTCATCCGAGCCTTCGAATCGTTGGGCATCCTCCTGGAGCATGTACCCAACACTGTGCTCAAAGAGTTCGGGGGACTCCTCAGGAGGACATGGTGGGTCTAGGGAAGGGGTGGCTGATGATGCTCTGTCAGTACCCTGAGCCTGGGTGAGAGAGGATGAGGAGGATGAGGAGGGCTTGGTCATCCATTCTACCAAGCCTTCAGCATGATGCGGCTCCACATGTCCAGCTGCCGAAAACAAAGACGCGCGTGTCCCATGGCCACGTGCTGATGACGATGCACGACCACGTCCACGTCCACGGCCACGTCCACTAGAAACAGAGCCTGCCTGCCCTGTGTTCTTGGCTCTGCACGCTCTGCCTCCCCTTGGCGGTCTTCCAGCCATTGTAGTCGGTAGTCCTGTGGGTGCTGCTGAGAAGAAAATATAGGAGCTCTGTGTGATGTCACTAACACACTAGAAGTCCTATGGGTGCTTCTGCAAAGAAAATAGAGGAGCTCTGTGTGATGCCACTAACACACTAGAAGTCCTATGGGTGCTTCTGCAAAGAAAATAGAGGAGCTCTGTGTGATGCCACTAACACACTAGAAGTCCTGTGGGTGCTTATGCAAAGAAAATAGAGGAGCTCTGTGTGATGCCACTAACACACTAGAAGTCCTGTGGGTGCTGCTGAGAAGAATATATAGGAGCTCTGTGTGATGCCACTAACACACTAGAAGTCCTATGGGTGCTTCTGCAAAGAAAATAGAGGAGCTCTGTGTGATGCCACTAACACACTAGAAGTCCTGTGGGTGCTTCTGCAAAGAAAATAGAGGAGCTCTGTGTGATGCCACTAACACACTAGAAGTCCTGTGGGTGCTGCTGAGAAGAATATATAGGAGCTCTGTGTGATGCCACTAACACACTAGAAGTCCTATGGGTGCTTCTGCAAAGAAAATAGAGGAGCTCTGTGTGATGCCACTAACACACTAGAAGTCCTGTGGGTGCTTATGCAAAGAAAATAGAGGAGCTCTGTGTGATGCCACTAACACACTAGAAGTCCTGTGGGTGCTTATGCAAAGAAAATAGAGGAGCTCTGTGTGATGCCACTAACACACTAGAAGTCCTGTGGGTGCTGCTGAGAAGAATATATAGGAGCTCTGTGTGATGCCACTAACACACTAGAAGTCCTATGGGTGCTTCTGCAAAGAAAATAGAGGAGCTCTGTGTGATGCCACTAACACACTAGAAGTCCTGTGGGTGCTTCTGCAAAGAAAATAGAGGAGCTCTGTGTGATGCCACTAACACACTAGAAGTCCTGTGGGTGCTGCTGAGAAGAATATATAGGAGCTCTGTGTGATGCCACTAACACACTAGAAGTCCTATGGGTGCTTCTGCAAAGAAAATAGAGGAGCTCTGTGTGATGCCACTAACACACTAGAAGTCCTGTGGGTGCTTATGCAAAGAAAATAGAGGAGCTCTGTGTGATGCCACTAACACACTAGAAGTCCTGTGGGTGCTTATGCAAAGAAAATAGAGGAGCTCTGTGTGATGCCACTAACACACTAGAAGTCCTGTGGGTGCTGCTGAGAATAATATATAGGAGCTCTGTGTGATGCCACTAACACACTAGAAGTCCTATGGGTGCTTCTGCAAAGAAAATAGAGGAGCTCTGTGTGATGCCACTAACACACTAGAAGTCCTGTGGGTGCTTCTGCAAAGAAAATAGAGGAGCTCTGTGTGATGCCACTAACACACTAGAAGTCCTGTGGGTGCTGCTGAGAAGAATATATAGGAGCTCTGTGTGATGCCACTAACACACTAGAAGTCCTATGGGTGCTTCTGCAAAGAAAATAGAGGAGCTCTGTGTGATGCCACTAACACACTAGAAGTCCTGTGGGTGCTTCTGCAAAGAAAATAGAGGAGCTCTGTGTGATGCCACTAACACACTAGAAGTCCTGTGGGTGCTGCTGAGAAGAATATATAGGAGCTCTGTGTGATGCCACTAACACACTAGAAGTCCTATGGGTGCTTCTGCAAAGAAAATAGAGGAGCTCTGTGTGATGGGACTAACACACTTCAAGTCCTATAGGTGCTTCTGGGAAGAAAATATAGCTCTGTGTGTGTGATGGGACTAACACACTTCAAGTCCTATAGGTGCTTCTGGGAAGAAAATATAGCTCTGTGTGTGTGATGGGACTAACACACTTCAAGTCCTATAGGTGCTTCTGGGAAGAAAATATAGCTCTGTGTGTGTGATGGGACTAACACACTTCAAGTCCTATAGGTTCTTCTGGGAACAAAATATAGCTCTGTGTGTGTGATGGGACTAACACACTTCAAGTCCTATAGGTTCTTCTGGGAACAAAATATAGCTCTGTGTGTGTGATGGGACTAACACACTTCAAGTCCTATAGGTGCTTCTGGGAACAAAATATAGCTCTGTGTGTGTGATGGGACTAACACACTTCAAGTCCTATAGGTGCTTCTGGGAACAAAATATAGCTCTGTGTGTGTGATGGGACTAACACACTTCAAGTCCTATAGGTGCTTCTGGGAACAAAATATAGCTCTGTGTGTGTAATGGGACTAACACACTTCAAGTCCTATAGGTGCTTCTGGGAAGAAAATATAGCTCTGTGTGTGTAATGGGACTAACACACTTCAAGTCCTATAGGTGCTTCTGGGAACAAAATATAGCTCTGTGTGTGTAATGGGACTAACACACTTCAAGTCCTATAGGTGCTTCTGGGAACAAAATATAGCTCTGTGTGTGTGATGGGACTAACACACTTCAAGTCCTATAGGTGCTTCTGGGAACAAAATATAGCTCTGTGTGTGTGATGGGACTAACACACTTCAAGTCCTATAGGTGCTTCTGGGAACAAAATATAGCTCTGTGTGTGTAATGGGACTAACACACTTCAAGTCCTATAGGTGCTTCTGGGAAGAAAATATAGCTCTGTGTGTGTAATGGGACTAACACACTTCAAGTCCTATAGGTGCTTCTGGGAACAAAATATAGCTCTGTGTGTGTAATGGGACTAACACACTTCAAGTCCTATAGGTTCTTCTGGGAACAAAATATAGCTCTGTGTGTGTGATGGGACTAACACACTTCAAGTCCTATAGGTGCTTCTGGGAACAAAATATAGCTCTGTGTGTGTGATGGGACTAACACACTTCAAGTCCTATAGGTGCTTCTGGGAAGAAAATATAGCTCTGTGTGTGTAATGGGACTAACACACTTCAAGTCCTATAGGTGCTTCTGGGAACAAAATATAGCTCTGTGTGTGTAATGGGACTAACACACTTCAAGTCCTATAGGTGCTTCTGGGAAGAAAATATAGCTCTGTGTGTGTAATGGGACTAACACACTTCAAGTCCTATAGGTGCTTCTGGGAACAAAATATAGCTCTGTGTGTGTAATGGGACTAACACACTTCAAGTCCTATAGGTGCTTCTGGGAACAAAATATAGCTCTGTGTGTGTGATGGGACTAACACACTTCAAGTCCTATAGGTGCTTCTGGGAAGAAAATATAGCTCTGTGTGTGTGATGGGACTAACACACTTCAAGTCCTATAGGTGCTTCTGGGAACAAAATATAGCTCTGTGTGTGTAATGGGACTAACACACTTCAAGTCCTATAGGTTCTTCTGGGAACAAAATATAGCTCTGTGTGTGTGATGGGACTAACACACTTCAAGTCCTATAGGTGCTTCTGGGAAGAAAATATAGCTCTGTGTGTGTAATGGGACTAACACACTTCAAGTCCTATAGGTGCTTCTGGGAAGAAAATATAGCTCTGTGTGTGTAATGGGACTAACACACTTCAAGTCCTATAGGTGCTTCTGGGAAGAAAATATAGCTCTGTGTGTGTAATGGGACTAACACACTTCAAGTCCTATAGGTGCCTCTGGGAACAAAATATAGCTCTGTGTGTGTGATGGGACTAACACACTTCAAGTCCTATAGGTGCTTCTGGGAAGAAAATATAGCTCTGTGTGTGTGATGGGACTAACACACTTCAAGTCCTATAGGTGCTTCTGGGAAGAAAATATAGCTCTGTGTGTGTAATGGGACTAACACACTTCAAGTCCTATAGGTGCCTCTGGGAACAAAATATAGGAGCTCTGCCTGCCTGCCACGAACACACTACAAGTCCTATAGGTGCTTCTGGTAACAAAATATAGGAGCTCTGCCTGCCTGCCACGAACACACTACAAGTCCTATAGGTGCTTCTGGTAACAAAATATAGGAGCTCTGCCTGCCTGCAACGAACACACTACAAGTCCTATAGGTGCTTCTGGTAACAAAATATAGGAGCTCTGCCTGCCTGCCACGAACACACTACAAGTCCTATAGGTGCTTCTGGTAACAAAATATAGGAGCTCTGCCTGCCTGCCACGAACACACTACAAGTCCTATAGGTGCTTCTGGTAACAAAATATAGTAGCTCTGCCTGCCTGCCACGAGCACACTACAAGCCCCTCTTTCTCAATCAATCTTTGTAACTGAATCTATCTAACTCAATCTCTGTAAGTGAATCTCTCTAACTATCTAAATGCAGCAGAGTGTCACAGAATCAGCCTGCTCAATCTGCGCCGGAACAGCATGTGACCGGCGCAGACGGCGTAGCGGCGTTTTATAGGGGGGGGCGTGTACTACAGCCCCTGAGCTGTAATTGGCTACAGGCGTCCTGCCTGTAGCCAATTATGGCTCTTCGAGTTTCCGGGGCTGTGATTGGCCAAGCATGCGGGGTCACAGTGCATGCTTGGCCAATCATCAGCCAGCAATGCACTGCGTCGGCCGCGCCGGCCGCAATGCATTGCGGGGGCCGCTCGCATCACACGAACGTGATGCGAGCGGCCAAAATAGTTCTGGGCTCGCCGAGCGAGCGAACGCCCGGTGCTCGATGCGAACGTGGGTTCGCATCGAGCACCGGGCCCATCCCTACTCCCTACCCGCTACCTTGTAACCGTGTATAGAACTATTTGCTAGGATCTTCCTTATGAATGGTTCTAGTGTGATGATGAAAAGTATAGGAGACAGGGGGCACCCCTGTCTCGTGCCATTTTTTATGTCTACTTTGTTTGAAAGGGTACCATTGATCTTTAGTCTAGCTGAGGGGTTTTGGTATAGGGAGGAGATCCAGTTCATCATCCCTGGGCCTAGACCTATGTGTCTACATGTTGCGAGCATGTAGTCCCAGGCTACTCGATCGAAGGCCTTCTCAGCGTTGGTGGACAGGAGAAGACCCTCGATCTTTCGCTCATGAGCCACGTGGATCAGATTAAGAGCTTTTGTGACATTATCTCTGGCCTCTCTTCCTGGCATGAAGCCTGCCTGGCTTGGTCCAATCAATTTGTGCAATAGGGGTTTCAGTCTTGTAGCTAGAATTTTTGCCATGAGTTTTACGTCTAGGTTTAGTAGCGAAATAGGCCTGTAGCTCGAGCATCGTGTCAGGTCCTTGTCGGGTTTTGGGATCACAGCTATGTTGGCTGACAAGAAGTCGGGAGATACTGGTCGTCCTTCAGCAAGAGAGTTCAGGGCTGTTTGCAGATGGGGGGTCAAAGTATCTGCGAAGGTCTTATAATATATGGCGGTATAGCCGTCTGGTCCAGGGCTCTTACTAGTCTTTAGTTCCTTTATGGCCCACTTGATCTCTGATTGGTCTATGGGTTTGTCTAGTTCAGAGGAGTCCTCCATCTGTAGGGATGGTAAGTTAGAATCTTCAATGAAGTTTTTGATTATCTGGTGTCTGTGTCCTTTGAGGTCAGGGGGTTTATGTGGTGTGGGTAAGTTATACAGGTTGTTATAGTAGTCCTGGAAGTGTTGTGCTATTTTGGTCGTTGCCCTATCTAAGTTTCCGTCCTTGTCGCGGATGCCGAGAATTGTGTTGTTGGTGGTCAAGTCTTTTAACGCTCTCGCCAGCATGTGACCAGCCTTGTCTCCCTGTTCATAGTACACCTTTCTCTTAAAGAAAAGGATGCGTTTGGTCTTATTCTCCAACAATTGTCTGAGTGCTTTCCTAGCTTCAAGGAGTTCTGTGGCTGAGTGTGTAGATAGGGACTGCTTGTGTAGTGTTTCTAGAGCCCTGATTTTTTGTGATAATGTTTGGGTTTCAGCTTCCCTTTCTCTTTTCCTGCGAGCTCCTAAGCTCATCAGGAGTCCCCTAATGTTGCACTTGTGTGCCTCCCAGATAGTCAGTGGAGTCGCGTCAGGTGTAACGTTCAGTGCAAAGAATTCCTTTAGGGCCGTGTGTATTTGTGGAAGTAGTGTTGGGTCGGTCAGCAGAGAGGAGTTCAGTCTCCATTGTGGGGAGCTTCTATTATTTGTGGTTAAGTCAAAATCCAGTGAGATTGGAGCATGATCGGATATTGATTGTATACCTATGCTGGCCTCTGATACTAAATGTAGGTCTCTCTGTGTAATAAATAGGTAGTCAATTCTGGAGTGGCGGTCATGCGGCACCGAGAAAAAGGAGAAATCTTTATCGTTCGGGTGTAGGTATCGCCAGGTGTCTACTAATTCTAATGTGTGCAGGAGTTTCTTGATCTGTTTTAAAATTTGAAATGTAATGTATGTTTTCCCTGAAGATGTATCCAGTAGTGGGTCTAAGGGAATGTTGAAGTCACCGCCCATAATTAAACGTCCTGTGCTGAAGCCCATCAGGGTTTCCACTAGTTGTCTGCAAAATGTTAAGTGACCCGTGTTTGGGAAGTACACATTAGCTAGTGTAGTGGGGATTCCTGCCAGGGTCCCCTTGATGAGAATATACCTCCCTCCCGCGTCAGTCAACTTGTCAGTAACTTGGAAAGGGGGCGTCCTTGCTAAGCAAGATGGACACCCCTTTGGATTTGGAAGTGTCATTTGTAGAGTGGTGTGCCTCAGTAAAGTAGGAGTCGGTGAGCCTGGGAACATGGTGCGTCTTAAAGTGAGTCTCTTGTAAAAAAACAATTTTAGGCTTACCCTTTTTGAGTTCGCGGAGCAGGGTGGAACGTTTCTCGGGTTGTTCAACCCCTGTACATTGTGAGACACCAGTTTCGGTGTTCTGCCAAGTGCTGAGTAGGCCATTTGACAGGTCCAGAGAGAGACGGTATCTCGTGCCTGTAATCACAACTTAAAATATATATTAGGAAGCTGAGCCAGATATAAGTCCAAATCTTATATATCACAATAGGTAGCAGCGAGGATAGATTAGTGAAGGTAGAGGAGATTAAGTGAGAAAGTGGAAGAATGTAGGAGAGGGAGATATGGGATAAGTGGTCCGCCTGAACAATCGAGTTGTTCAGGTGGGCCTGACAGTAACGTCCCTGCGAGGATGGTGGTCCTCAGATGGGCGCGTGACTAATTGTGGGTGAACCTGGGAGACACACAACCAGAGATGGGGCTGTGAGTAGCCAATAATATGAACAATAGGTTCTATAAACTAGTGGAGGGGTCAGACCTGGGCCCTCCAAATCGCATTAAGTAGCATTGAAAAAGGTTTTTAACTTTTCTGCCTAGCAAATGAGTGCAGTGTCTATGGTAATGTTATTAACAACACAATAAGATAACGGGGGGGGGGGGGGGTGAACATGGATACCAAACTGTTGGTTAAGTTACACTCTACACCGGGGGCACAACTGCGGATCATAGGTAGATACATGACGGATGGAAGACATTGAGTGAGATCATGTAGAAAAAATGAAGTAAAATAAAATAAAATAAATATAAAATATGATAACAATGAGATATGTGAATAAGGATGGATTTTTCCCTCTGTTATTGGCTGTACGATCATTTCCCTAATGCCCAGGGCTGTCGGGTTCTGGCCAGGAGAGCTACACCTTCCAATTGGATCCTTCATGTGCAGCTCACCTATGATGGTGAGGTAATGAGTCATGTCCCTGGGTTTTGCGGTGTGTTCTGTTAAAAGCAGTGTGGACACTATTATCTGCACGGTAAGTGTGTCCAGTTCGATGAGAGGTCATCTATGGCCAGGTGGTTAGGGCCCGTTGACTCCGTCTGAGCGGGGTGAGCTATTTCCTGGGTTGCTGCCCGTGACTGTACAGGTACGAATCCAGAGGGATGAAAAATAAAAGTAGATAGTACCTGTATTACGTGGGCCCTCCGTTAGAGCAGACTGGGCATGAAATAAAGTAAATATAAAATATAATAACAATGAGATAAGTGAGTAAGGATGGAATTTTCCCCTCTGTTGTTGGTTGTACACCCGGCTCCCTAATGCCCAGGGCAGACGGGGTCCGTGAGTTCCAGCCAGGAGAGCTACATCCTCCAATTGGGGCCTTCATGTGCAGCTCGCCTATGTTGGTGAGATAGTGAGTCATGTCCCTGGGCTTTACGGTGGGTTCAATTAAAAGCAATATGAACACTGTTATCTACTTGGTAGGTGTGACCAGTTTGATGGGAGGTCATCCATGGTCTAGTGGTTGGTGCGTGTTGGCTCCATCTAAGCAGGGTAAGTTATTCCCTGGGCTACTGCCCGTGACAGTGCAGGTTCGGACCCCGAGGGATGAAAAATAAAAATAGATAGTACCTGTAAAACGTGGGCTCTCTGTTGAAGCAAGCTGGGATAGAGGCTGTGATCAGGGCATGGGACATCACTCAACATCTTCCATTCAGCTATAGTGCAGTTAGCCGGCTGGGTGTCCGCTGTGTAGGTCGGGGTCTGTTGCTGTTAATCCTCATAGGGCATCCTCGAGGAATGGGGTTTGTTGCGAGGTGTACCAGGTCCAATGCCATCTTGGCGGTTCTGGCGTGACTTCTTCGCTAGGTGTTTTTCTGGCGTCGCGAGAGGTGAGTGTGGTGGGCTTCTCTCCCTGGGCTGCAGTGCAAACTCGTGGTACCAATCGGGGAGGTCAATGCGTCCCAGGTGCAGGGCGTCACAGAATTCTGGTAGGTCGTTCGGCGTACGCAGAATGTGTTGTTTGCCGCCGTGCGTCACGAGGAGGGCAAAGGGGAAGCGCCACGTGTAGCGTAGATCTTTTTCTCTCAAGGCATCCAATAGGGGACGCAGAGCCCTGCGGTTCCGTAACGTGATCTGCGATAGGTCTTGGAAGAGCTTTATGTTTTCGCCGTTGAAAACAATGTGTTCATTCCTCCTCGCCTTAAACATAATTTCCTCCTTTAGTGTGAATTTCTGCAGACAACATATAATGTCCCTTGGAGGTAGTGTGTCAGGTCCCCTTGCTCTGAGTGCTCTGTGCGCACGGACGAATTCGATCTCCGTGTCCACAGGTCTCTCCAGCAAGCTGTTGAATACTCTCTGCAGTACTGGATTAATCTGTTCGGCCGTTACAGATTCGGGGATACCCCGCACCCTAATATTACACCTCCTTCCCCTATTGTCCAAGTCCTCCATGTGCCTGTTCATTTCAATAAAGTGCATTGCATGTGAGGCTGCCACCCCTTCCAGTCTGTGTATGTCCCTGTCTCTGCTTTTCCCTGCCGCTTCGGCGGAGGCCATCTTTTCTGTAAGGACTAGCAGATTAGTCTTTAGGTCGGTAATGGCGGCGGAGAAAGAGGCTTTAATGTCGGCTGCGAAGCCCGACATGTCTGAATAGGTAAGGGGGTGATCTGTACGGGTATTCCTCCTACCGTTCTCCTCACTTGCAGGCTGGGAGTCCTCAGACATGTCCTCCTCGTGGTGCACTGGCGCCATTTTCCCTCCCGCCGAGATCCGCTGAACCGCGGCCTGGTTCTTGAAGAGATCCGTGATATTCCTCCCCGCGGAGGCAGCGGTAGATCTGCGGGATCGTGTGTGCTGAGTAGAGCGGGTCTGCTTGCTCATTATCAGCTGTTATTTCGGCAGAAAAGGTGCTTTGGGCCTTAGGTCTGACGGAGCTCCTCTCTTATGCGACCATCTCCGCTGCGCGCCAAGCCACGCCCCCGTCAAAACTGTATTGTACCAAGAGTGTGGGTAGCAGGACATTGCAAAGAGACCAACAGGTCTTGAGTCTTGGTAAAATTAAGTTGCTTTGAAGCTAACTGAAATACGTATTATTGCTCTAGGTCGGTTCTGGAACCTGAGGCAAAATAACAATATGACAATCGATATCTTATAAGAGCATTAAACTGGACAACCATCTTGGGGAACGGTGCTGTTCCCCGGTGATAACAACAAAAGCAAGTAAAAGATAAAATAAAATAGAATCATAAGAAAAGAAGGAGAAAAAAAAAAAAAGATAAAAAATAAAAAGAGGGGGAATGTGTCCTGTCAGGCATCCAGTGCCAGTAGGATCTGCCCCGTAGGGTGGGGAGATCGAAAGGTAGAATAAGAGGAAAGTTGACGAAAAACGCCAAGAGGGAAGAATTTAGGAAGAATTCAAGAGATAAAGAAGGAGAAAGGGGTGATGTGAGTCTTTAGTGTAAGGAAAAAAGAGGAGGTTGAGATATAAAGGGAAACCAAAGAAAGAAGGGAAATGTGAGGGGAAGGGAAAAAAAGGAGGGGGACCCCGGGGTGGGGGGGAACAGAGGTTTATTAAAGGGAGAGGAGTGTTGGGTCAAATCGTGAAGGGCGGATATGAGCCACCCAGGGTTGCCATATCCGGAGGAACTTGGCATGAGTATCTGCTAGCACGGCAGTAAGTTTCTCATTCACCATAATGTCGTTCACGCTGTTTTTAACTGCTTCAAAGCTAAGGGTTTTCCAAGCCCGTGCTATGGTCAGTTTAGTTGCAGTAAAGATGTGTGCAGCCAGTTGACGTTCAGGATGAAGAAGTTCCGCGATGGGTTTCCACAATAGGGCCTCAAAAGGGTCCCTCTTTATAGTGGTGTTGAAAAGGTTACGAAGTAACGCGTATACTCTGATCCACAGTCTACGTACCCTGGGGCAGGACCACCAGATGTGCGCCATTGTGCCCTCTTGAGAGCACCCACGGAAGCATAACAGGGAATAGGACGGGATGAAGCTCGCTAATCTATCCGGGGTGTAATACCACCTATAAAAGACCTTGTAGGCGTTTTCCAAGAAAAGGACATTTTTGGAGCATTTGGTTAGCGCCGTGGTCATTCTCCGCCAGTCATCTGGCTCTAGTTGTCTCCCAAGTTCGGCCTCCCATTGGAGATGATAAGGTCTCAGTGGTGGTTTCCTAGAGCTTATTATAGCCAAGTATATGAGTGATATAATACCCGAGGATTGAGGACGTGATCTACACAAACTTTCAAAGGGGGTCATGGCATAGGGAGTAGTTTGGGATCTTATTAGTTTTTGGAGAAAGTGTCGGAGTTGTGTATAGCTATAATGTTCCTTTAGGGGGATGTCGTGTGAGGAGCGTAGGGCTGCGAATGGGACAACTTTAGTCGGAGTGAGCAAGGAATGAACGTCCACAAAGTCGTGGTCAGTCCACCATGCAAACTGTAAGGGATCATCACATCCCGGCGGGAACAACGGGCAATGAAGGAGACGGAGTAAGGGGAGATGGGGAGAAATCAGGCCTGCTGAGAACTTAACTGCATCCCATAACCGTAAGGAATGAGTCAAGAATGGACCCATGATAGATGGCCGGTGAGCTTTAGGGAGCCAAGGGAGGGAAGCCAAGGGGACCGGGTGGGAATCCACCAGATCAATAATGGCCCATAGTGGCATTTGATGTTTCTCGTGGAGATGAGCGAGTGGGGCGATAACGGCTGCCGTATAGTAGGCTTGCAGGTTTGGGACCGAAAGGCCTCCCTCCATTCTATGTGCGTAGAGCACCTGTCGTGAAGGGAAATAGTTTCAAATATGGAAAAAGTTTTTAGCCAGTACTGCTACCCAAAATGAGGGATTATTTAATTTTGTGCCACATCCAGTATTAGAGAGAAAGGAATGGGGGATCCCCTATGTGGTGGAATTTTAAGTCACAGAGTTTTTACCCAGAAAAAAGATTTTTATATAATGTGTTTTTAAACAATTATAAATTATTTATTACAAAAAACATGTATATAAATGCATTCAAATAAAGTGTTTGAACATCATACAAAGTCAACACAACATGTAAATGTACATCATGGTCAAAAGTAGTTTCTCACACCGATGCGTTTCGAGATTATAGTTTCCTCCTTCAGGGGTGAGAATACAAGGGAAAAACCCTATTGTAAAGAAACATAATGAAACAATGTGTCAAAATGCATACTGTAGTACAAAGGAGTAAACAGAATGTAAAGTCTAAGAAGAAAAAGGACTTACAGATGTTCAAACGATATATATGAAGACACTTCAATAATCTAAAAGCAATGTTGGGGTGGAGGCACTCCCAAATTTCCTCACCTCAGGGATCCCCAGAGAGCATGCCCAGGCAGATAGTTACAGTCCATCGGCTAACAGAGGAGCCGCCGAATGTCTGGATGACAAGTCCCCCTCCTCCACTGATGGGGAGGGTTGCATAAATGCTGCGGAAAAAGGGGGGAACACCAGAGGAGCCACTGGGGTCGGAAGCAGAGAGGAGAGCCCTATAGAAAAAATAGAAAATATGGATATGTAAATGACTTGGCACTGTAGGTGAATTGGAATTCTAGTTGGATTAGGGGCGCCCCCCCTCCCCCCTCCAGGCAGTCCAAAAACAATCATTTCAAAAAAATCTAATATTTTTTTTTTTCAAAGCTGGCCCTTTAAAAAAAATAGTTCTTAAGTGCACTGTGTTCGGACGCTGGACACAGTCTGACGCCGGACACATTGCACCTATGGGAAGTGCCACGTCTATGCAATCGCGAGATTGCAGATGTGGCGCTTCATTTGTGGGCGTTTAGCAGGTATATAATGCATCTAAATACCTGTAGGGGTTAACCTATTACCCACACTGAGGGTCTGGTATTTTTTACTAGATCGTGACTCTAAAAAAAAAATATATTAAATAGATGGTATTAGTATATGTGATGGTTTATTGACCTAAAAAGAACAACATTTATCGGGCATCCATAAACCATTAAATCGTGTATCTTGCCCCTTTAAGAGTATCACAGGTTATTATAATTAATCACATATATTGTGGATCATGTATCACAGCCCATAAAACATAATATAGCTAGTATTGCTTATAAAGTAATAATCTGTAGATTTAATATAAGTATCTTTTAGGGCATCCAAACAGTAAAGTCAATGCTATTATATTTGGGTTTAATGGAGATAGTAATGTCAGATATAAAATATTGTAGTAAATATTTAGACAGATAAATTCATTTTTTTTCCCTAAATATATCCATGCAAGTATCTAGAATTTTTATAGCATAGGTTATATTTGAGAGTAGCAAGAACAATGACTAAAAGGGAAAAAGGATACTTTTTATAATAGCTACCTTTGTTGCACAGTCTTAGTATGTGGCCGCTCGTCTCACCATCAACCCAGCAACTGGGGAGGCTGAACGGATTATTGTTAGTTTTATAATTACCTCCCCCTAATCAGCTGTTAGAAACGCAGCTGACTCCGAGGGGATGGGAGGGATAGAGGATCTCGAGCCGGCCCCCCGAGCACTGCGCGTGCAGCCAGGTCCCAGCGCGCCAATGGCAAGCCGCGCACCATGGCCTGACCAAGCCCACACCGCCCACCGGTGTTATGTCACGAACAGTCCGGATATCACCAAGTATCCGAAGTGTACTGCGCATGCGCAGTACGGAGCATAAAGATTTTCGGAAATTCTCGGAAGATGAAGTCGATGTGTAAGCCCCACCATCCAGGTGGACATAGGGCTACACAAACCTTAAAGGGCCCCTCGCGGGCTCGCTTCGCTCGCCACGCTTCGGGCGCGGCCTCGCTGCGCTCGGCTCTTTTATATTCTAACTCTATGTCCACTTGGATGGTGGGGCTTGAAAGTGGACTCACGGCGCAGGCGCCGTTCATCTTCGGCAATTTTCAGAATCTGGGTGTCCTGTATACTGCGCATGCGCAGTACACAGCGGACACTTTGTGATGGGGGACAGCAAATGATAGTACACCGGCACATCAGGCTTCACCAGCGGACAGCGAATGTCCGCTGGGTGAAGCAAGACGGAGTCGCGGCATCAAAGAATGACACCGCATCCCCTACGCCACCCCGTCCACAGAAAGAGGGCGGGCGGCTTAGTGTGCCGGGCGGTCCAGTAGGTGTGACCCCACCACCGCAGCATATAGAGACAAGAATAGGGGAGAAAAAAAAGGCAGGCACAAGACGGAAATTCCTCCATAGAGTCATGGTGCATAGGGCATTGAAAGAAGCTCATCATTGGGTTTCCCTAGGGGGAAGAAGAGGTGAAGAAATTTGGGAGTGCCTCCACCCCAACATTGCTTTTAGATTATTGAAGTGTCTTCATATATATCGTTTGAACATCTGTAAGTCATTTTTCTTCTAAAGCCCCATACACACACGCGGATTATCCGAGGACCAGGTCCGTCGGATCATGTCCGTCATACTTTGTCCGATGTTGGTTTTGCGTACACACGGTCGGATAAAGTTGTCGGAAAATCCGATCATTCTGAACGTGGTGACGTTTGTTGCCTACGACGGGACTACGTAGAGGCTAGTAGCCAATAGCTTTTGTCTTGTAATGTGATCTGAGCATGCGTAGCACTTTGTCCGTCGGAATTCGCTACACACGATTGGATTTGGTGTGATCGGACTTTGTTGTCAAAAAATCTATCCAGCAGGAGATAGGACTTTGTCCGTCAGACAATCCGATGGAAACTGTCCGATGGTGCCTACACACGGTCGGAATTTCCGACAACATTGTCTGATAGGACAGAATCCATCGGAAAATCCGACCGTGTGTATGGGGCTTTAGACTCTACATTCAGTTTACTCCTATGTACTACAGTATGCATTTTGACACATTGTTTCATTATATTTCTTTACAATAGGGTTTTTCCCTTGTATTCTCTCCCCTGAAGAAGGAGGAAACTATAATCTCCGAAATGTGTCGGGTGTGAGAAACTACTTTTTACCATGATGTACATTTACATGTTGTGTTGACTTCGTATGATGTTCAAACACGTTATTTTAATGCATTTATATACATGTTTTTTTTGTAATAAATAATTTATAATTGTTTAAAAACACATTATCTAAAAATCTTTTTTCTGGGTAAAAACTCTGTGCCTTAAAAGTCCACCACATAGGGGATCTCCCATTCCTTAGTTTCAAAGATGGAACCAAATTTTCACTCATTTTGAAAATAAATTCCACAATGATCAATACCTGTGAGTCAAATGAAAATATGTTTAAAAGAGAGATAGGTATGGCGCTGTCAAATGCAAGTGTCTATTTCATCAAATGCAGCCTCACTGTGCCCATCAATTGCAGCCTCACTGTGCCCATAATGAGGGGTTCCCCATCCCTGTTCTGAGTTCTTGGCTGGCTTTTATACTGTGGCAATAGACTTCAGAGGACAAGTGTACAGGGTACATTATGTAGGTTCAATCTGATCACCATTTTTTTCCAGCTGTTCTGGATGCATGTTTATTCAATATTGCCATGTGAAAAACACAGCCAGAAATTGTAAGTTTATCTGGGAAAAACAATAGCTATCAGTTGTTATTTTGGGGTATTTCCCTTTAGACTGCACAGCTGAAAGGCAGTATAGATGAGGGGTCTCAAAACTATGGCATGAGAACCACATCCAACCCACTACAAGATTTTACCCGGTCTGCAGCCACTCTGATTTGATGGGGGCTTCTGAAATACAGGGGGGAGGGTGGCTCTTGGATGTGATGAGGGGGCTTCTAATGTGAAAGGGGGATCCTGATGTGATAGGGGGTGTCTGGTGTGAAAGGAGGGACTCTTATGTCATGGGGAGCTTCTGATGTGAAAAAGGTATTCTGATGGAAGGGGCTCTGTACATCATATACCGGGCTCTACATTATACACAGGGCTCTGTACATCATGTACCGGGCTCTACATTATACACAAGACTCTGCACATCATATACCAGGCTCTACATTATACACAGGGCTCTGTACATCATATACTAGGCTCTACATTATATATAGATATATAGGGCTCTTTACATCATTTACCAGGCTCTACATTATACACAGGACTCTGCACATCATATACCAGGCTCTACATTATACACCGGGCTCTACCTAATACACAGGACTCTGCACATCATATACCAGGCTCTACATTATACACAGGGCTCTCTATATCATATACTGGGCTCTACATTATACACCGGGCTCTACATTATACACAGGACTCTGCACATCATATACCAGGCTCTACATTATACACAGGGCTCTGTACATCATATATAGATTTGTGGGTTGAAAACATCAGTCAAGCCTTTTACAACTGAAGTTCGCCCTTTTACATCAAAAGGGCAAACTTTAGATGCAAAAGGCTGGACTGATATTTTCAACCCACAAATCTATATATGGTGTACAGAGCCCTGTGTATAATGTAGATCCTGGTATATGATGTACAGAGCCCTGTGTATAATGTACAGTCTGGTATATGATGTAATACACCGGGCTCTGTACATCATATACCAGGCTGTACATTGTACACCGGGCTCTGTACATCATATTCCAGGCTCTACATTATACACCGGGATCTAATGACACATCAATCTGTCTCACAGCCCAGCCACACTCCTCGTTCACCGGAGAAAAAAAAACAGGAAACACAAAAAAGGTGCTAAGGAAACAGCAATAGGCAGAGGTCACCGCAGACAATGAAGTTCCATATATACCACACATAGTCTTGCCATTGCCTGTACTTATTGAAAACTTGGCATAGGTACAGTTGTGTTTTAATATGTGAATACGGAAAAAAGTTAAAATCCTGCAAATGAAGTGCCACGTCTGAAATCTTGTGATTGTATTGATGTGGCACTTCCCATAGTGCACTGTGTCTGGCACCCGAACACAGTGCACTTAGTTAAAAGACTTTTTCATTTGGTGACTACAGCTGGGGGGCGGCGCCCCCTATGGACGGGCTGCCACTGGAACCGAGGCTTACTTTAAAATCCAATAAAAAAACTAGAAAGAAAAAATAAGGGAACAGTATGCTGCATTTTTCATATATGAACACACAGCAAATATATGTGAATACAAGTAAAAACAAAATGCAAAAAAATACAGCAAATGCACAAGCACACAAACGTAACTGCACACTGAACTTGAGGCTTTCAGTATAAAAAATAGCCCTTGGGGGTCATGCTCACTAGGCAACTGAAAAGGCATAAAAACGCTCATAATTGCTCATATTGCACACGCGTTTATGAATGTTTGTGTTTGTGACGGACCCCCGTACACAAGATGAGTCTGTCCACCGTAAATGCTTCCTCTGTCCAGAACCAGCACTATCCAAGACCATTTAGCCCACCCAGTCACCAGACAATACCAGTCTTGGATTGGCAAACAAAAAACAAATTTATTATCACACATGGACACAACAGATAAAATAACTCAGAGACTCTTTCCCCCCACCCTTGGAAAAGAGGGCGGGTTAAACTGTCCAATGACAACAGACACACAGGTCAGGTGTGTTCTCATCAGTAAACAGTCTTATCAGCAGGGGGGGCTTCTGGAGGAATCCCCCTCCATAGAGATAAACATCCCATAATATCCAGAGCAGACAGACACAATAAAACATTGGAATACAGCCACACCCCAAACAATCGCAGCAAAGAGTCCACAACAAAATGAGATAATATACAATATATACAAGATTAAGTCCGATTAGTACAGATCAGACTGGATTTCTCATTCACCTCACAAAGATTATTGTTCCCTTAAAATCCAGGGCCCATAATCAGTAGGCAAGAGGCTAGCATTCAACCCTCTCCAAAAGCCTCTGTCCCGGCTAGGTCTGTCATAGTGTTTATAAGTGTTTTTTTATCCAAAACATTCCCCTCTGCTCTTTTTTCACTATAATCAAATGTACACTTGAAAATGCGCCCGAACACTGTATTTATGTGCATCAAGCATTTTTATCTGCCCGAAAAATCCTTTCAAAAACGTACATGTGACCTTTTTTTTTTTTAGCCTGTAAATGCTCCTCTTCAAATATGCCTGTAAACACCAAAATGTGCATGGACACATAGGTTAACATAGAGTTCTTCTTCAAAACAAAATCTTATGTGCCTACTGCATATGTCTATACGCTGGATGAACTTGGCATTGTCTGGCTGAACAAGCAGTACCAAATCCCTAAAAATCATTAAGGCCCGGTTCACACTGCTGAGATGCGGGAACCCTGCGAATACACTGCGGGTTTCCGCATCACACCCGACTCGCACGGCAGTTCACACTGCCATATGCAAACTGCTGGGGAGTGTCAATACATTGTTAATGACACCCCCATTTCAGCTTGCACTGCGAACTGAGTTCGGATATGAATCGGATCGCATAGGTGTGAACACCCATGCAATCCGAATCTGGTGCGGACCAAAAAAAGGGTCCTGTGCTAGTTTAGTCCGAATGTGATGTGATTTCAGCCATACTATCTGTGTGGCTGAAATCGCATCGCACGGACATCGCATGTGATTTGCACTGCAGTGCAGTGCGAATCACATGCGATTTTGCACCACGCAGCAGTGTGAACCGGCCCTTAAAAGCATTTTTGTCAATGGTTCACAGGTTTTTGTGGCTGTTTGAGCACTTTTTTTTTATAAAAACAGGCTTCATGTATGAAGTGTCTGACTAGAGACCAGTCTATCTTTCCCTCCTAGCAACAAATCAGTGTCTCTCTTACATGTTCAAACCCACCATAGCAACAGGAAAGAGAGGAGTTGATTAGTTGCTAGGAGGAAATTAGAAACTGTTCTTTACTTAATATATGAGATACAATCATCCGCAGGAATTTCTGTCACTTTTATTGCAGCTATAGTAAATATATTTGGGTTTCATATTCAATCTTATGGCACTCTTGCGCATTTCAAGGCACTTACGGTGGAATAAATAAAGAATAAATTCCATACATGTCACATGGTGAAGCAAAATTATAGTAAAAAAAATAAATAAATCTGTACCCTCTAGTAATAAAGCTCCAGGCAAGTGAATATCAGAAACTGGTAGAGAGGGTTCTCTGACCACATGCCCTTAGCTCTGGGATGGGTCCGTCCATGGCGCAGGAGATGTCTTATTAAAAAGTGCATCATGCCATCAGTGTGTGTTTTCAGTTCACTCACATTTTACCTGCAGATCAAGTGTGCCTGTAACTCTTTTTTCCCCCATTTGTTCCAGTTACTGACCTACAGATTATCTGCTAGAGTGCCAGTGCCTGCCTTTTCAGTTTTCATTTTTAATGTGAGCCTTCCATGGCACAGGAGATGTCTTATTAAAAAGTGTGCCATCACTTTCAGTGTGTATTTTCTGTTCACTCTCATTTTACCGTCAGTCTTCTGCTATAATTTTTTTCCCCCCATTTGTTGCAGTTACTGACCTACAGATCAGATTATCTGCCAGTGCCTGCCTTTTCAGTTTTTATTTTTAATGTGAGCCTTTATGAATTTCAACCCATCCCTCATGCTGCGTAGCGGCGCACTCTCTTACCTTCCTCCTGCAGCTCCGCTCAGGCCGAAGAATGGAGCTGCCGACGTCACTTACGGCTTTTGTCTGTTTCATGAAACCCGAAAGTAACCTCTAGATTTGAAAAACAATGCTCCCGTCCATAGAATCACAGTGATTTTACGGGGAAGAACCTACTCAGTGCTTTGTATTGCGATGCAAGGCGGGTTAAAAGCCGCAAATGAAGCAACACGTCTGCAATCTCGTGATTGCATTGACGTGGCGCTTTCCATAGTGCACTGCGCGTCCAGCGCCCGAACACAGTGCACTTTGTTAAAGGACTTTTTTTGTTAAAGGGGCCATTTTTTTGTTTCTTTTTCACGTCAATGCAATCACGAGATTGCAGACTACAGGAGGGGGGGGTGGCGGCCGGGCGCCCCCTATGGACGGGCCACCACTGGGCCACCCTAAAATGTGCAGTTTTATCACACAGCACAATGCCACAGATGTCGAAGTTTTGAGAGTGTGCAATTGGCATGCTGACTGCAGAAATACACACCAGAGCGGTTGCCCTTGAATTGAATGGTCATTTCTCTACCATAAGCCGTCTCCAAAGGCGTTTCATAATATTTGGCAGTATATCCAACTGGCCTCACAACGGCAAACCAAGTGTAACCACACCAGACCAGGACCTCCACATCCAGCATCTTCACCTCCAAGATCGTCTGAGACCAGCCACCTGGCTAGCCGCCGCAAAAATAGTTTTTCATAACCAAAAAATTTATGTACAAACTGTCAGAAACCGTCTCAGGGAAGCTAATCTGCATGCTCATCGTTCTCATCAGGGTCTCGACCTGACTGCAGTTCGTCGTCGTAACCGACTCAAGTGGGCAAATGCTCACATTCGATCAGTGGCGGCTGGTGAAGTTTTGGGATGGGGGGGCCAGACCCGTCCTTCCTTTTTGACCCCTCCCACTTCTCATAAGCCCCACCTCTTATAGAATCCACCCACTCCGTCCCCTGTATTCCACTTGCTTCCACCTATAGTGTCAGGAGTAGGGATGGGCCCGGTGCTCGATGCGAACCCATGTTCGCATCGAGCACCGGGTGTTCGCTCGCTCGGCTAGCCCAGAACTATTTTGGCCGCTCGCATCACATTCGTGTGATGCGAGCGGCCCCGCAATGCATTGCGGCCGGCGCGGCCGGCGCAGTGCATTGCTGGCTGATGATTGGCCAAGCATGCACTGTGACCCCGCATGCTTGGCCAATCACAGCGCCGGAAACTCGGAGAGCCATAATTGGCTACAGGCAGGACGCTCAGGGGCTTTAGTACACGCCCCCTCATTTAAAAGGCCGCCACGCCGTCGGCGCCGGTCACATGAGTTCCGGCTTTAGGAGAGATCAGGCTGATTCTGTGTCACTCTTTGCTAGATTCATATAGAAAGATTTGCTCTACTTTGCTAAACCATTGGCTATTTATTTGCTAAACCATTGCTACCTGTCATTGATCGTCCATTGCTGCTGCTGGTTAGTGTGTTTTTAGCTGCTGCTGGGGATTAGTCTGGTACGTGTCTTACTGTTAGTACAGTATTTCAGTAGTACCAACCGCAGTGCTGTTAGTACAGCACTGCACCCCAAAAGCACCCATAGGACTTCTAGTGTGTTAGTGGCAGCAAACAGAGCTCCTATATTTTCTTCCCAGAAGCACCCATAGGACTTGTAGTGTGTTAGTCCCATCACACAGAGCTCCTATATTTTCTTCCCAGAAGCACCCATAGGACTTGTAGTGTGTTAGTCCCATCACACAGAGTTCCTATATTTTCTTCCCAGAAGCACCCATAGGACTTGTACTGTGTTAGTCCCATCACACAGAGTTCCTATATTTTCTTCCCAGAAGCACCCATAGGACTTGTACTGTGTTAGTGGCATCACACAGAGTTCCTATATTTTCTTCCCAGAAGCACCCATAGGACTTGTACTGTGTTAGTGGCATCACACAGAGTTCCTATATTTTCTTCCCAGAAGCACCCATAGGACTTGTACTGTGTTAGTGGCATCACACAGAGTTCCTATATTTTCTTCCCAGAAGCACCCATAGGACTTCAATTGTGTGTTAGTGGCATCGCACAGAGCTCCTATATTTTCTTCCCAGAAGCACCCATAGGACTTGTAGTGTGTTAGTCCCATCACACAGAGCTCCTATATTTTCTTCCCAGAAGCACCCATAGGACTTCAATTGTGTGTTAGTGGCATCACACAGAGCTCCTATATTTTCTTCTCAGCAGCACCCACAGGACTTCTAGTGTGTTAGTGGCATCACACAGAGCTCCTATATTTTCTTCCCAGAAGCACCCATAGGACTTCTAGTGTGTTAGTGGCATCACACAGAGCTCCTATATTTTCTTTGCAGAAGCACCCATAGGACTTCTAGTGTGTTAGTGGCATCACACAGAGCTCCTATATTTTCTTCTCAGCAGCACCCACAGGACTTCTAGTGTGTTAGTGGCATCACACAGAGCTCCTATATATATTTTTTTTTATAATATAAAATACATTTTATTAAAAATCTAATTGCTATGATATACAGAGTCAGACTACACAGCTTTCTAAAACCTTAGGGTTCACATGTTAACAATCGTGCATATAAATAAAACATTTTCTTGTCAACCATTTAAATAAAAAAATTATAAAGTGATAGTGAAGTAAATTATGTGCAATTGTCCTTGTGCACTTAAGTGCAAACCACCATTTTGAGGTTTGTTGGTGTGGGGGAAGGGGGGGGGGGGGTATTTATTCAATGGGGAAGGGTGAGGAGATCAAAATTCACAACATTAAAAAAAAAAAAAAAAAAACACACCACAACAACCAAACGTGAAACAAACACGTGAAAAAGTCATAGTACATTTATACCACCTGTGCGAGTGAAAAAAAAAAACAAACAAACAAACTGTAAAATCATTGTGCATGCAATCAAACTTCAGTGAAATATGTGATAATGATGGTATGACTTAGTAGAGCTTTATATATTCAGCTACATGTCCCTGGATTGGTGAACCCAGTCAACAGGCAAAACACTGGTTTTCTTTTAAAGACCAGTCTCCCAGTACCCTATAGTCATGTTTTCTCCCTGCCATGAGTAACTGAAATACCCGATAGTTACAGCTGGACACCACTGATCCTTTACAATAGGGCCAATGCGCCATCCCTTAGGCGCAGTGACAAATGTGCAAGCTCTGACTAGGGATCATACCCAACAGCCAAGCAGGGACTGGACTTTAAAGTGACCCTGTTGCTTTGCCCTCCATGGACAAACAGTTCATCCTAAAAGGTCCAGGTAAACTAAGAGGAACCATGAAAATGTAATTCTGCAATCAACATGACAGGTTAGTGCAAAATTGCAGGTTCTCTGAAATCTAAAAATATTCAAGGACATGCACAGTAGAGGCAACTAGAACTGGTTAGATAATTTCCCACAATAAATATTGTCCATAGTAATGGGAGGGCGGCCTCAAAAACAAATAGGTACACACCAATCAGAAATGTATCGACATGATCAGGAGCAATCTCCTGTGCTTAATCAGTGAGCTTTTGTGAAGGAGGAGAAAGATAGATGATCAGGAGCAGACTGGGTTGATTGACTAGAGTGCAAAATCTGGTGCAGCTCTGCATAGAAAGCAATCAGCTTGCAGTTCTTTTTTTTTGGTCAAAGCTTAAACAGGCCGACATTAGGAGATTGGCTACCTTGCAGAGCTGCACCAATTTTTTTTTTAGTAAAATCAACCCCAATGTGCCTAGTGGAGTAGGTGGCAATAGTAGGTCTGACAGTAGCTGTGACTTGGAACTTTGTAAATATAATTTCTGGCTAGAGGTCCCCTATACATTTAGATCAATGGGACATATTGCAGATGTACATAGCCGAGTCCTAAAAAAATGCAAGACACTTTTTTCTTCTACGAATCCATGGTGTAGATGACACTGGTGTTTCGTCGAATAGCGTGGATACATCCATGAGCATCAAATCATCATAGCTGCAGAATTCTTCATGCGATGTGCTCCAGTTATTTTCAGGCACACGGCTCATTTCCTGGTTTGATTCATGGAGATCATAACTGTCCCAGAAGATACTAGGTGTAGGATCTATTACATCTACATAGTTCAGTATATCATACAAGGAGATTTCTGCATCACAATCATCCAGGGTTCGTATAGTTTCATTTCCAAGCACACAATTTTTTGTCTTGTTTGATTCATGGAGATCATAACTGTCCCAGACAATACTAGGTGTAATATCAATTTCTTGTACACAATTCAGTAAATCATACACGACTTCTGTATCACAATGGTCCTGTATGACAACATGTGAAATTAAATCTACAGGAACCAAGAAATAGAAGATCTGTTGTGTAACCTGTGGCTCAGTATCAATTGTTGGTTCATTCTCTGCAGCTGTGCATGACAAGGCATCCTCATCTAAATTTGCCAAGGTGTCTAAGCTTTCGGTTGATAAAGCTGTGTCAGTGATTTCGGGACATTGTGAGTGTGCACCTGGTAGTGTAGAATAGAAATCAAAGCTTTCCCAGTAATAGCTTTGATTTGGTGTAACAAAAGAGGGAGAGTTCATACAACCAAAGAGCTCAACTGCAGTGTTCAACAAAACACACTTTAAGAGCTTGTTTGAGGACAAACGCTTGCCAAGTTTGTTTATCATTTTCCTTAAACGGTCCATTATTTCCTTCAATATTCTGACTCTGTATCTACCCGCTCCTATATTTTCTTTGCAGAAGCACCCATAGGACTTCTAGTGTGTTAGTGGCATCACACAGAGCTCCTATATTTTCTTCTCAGCAGCACCCACAGGACTTCTAGTGTGTTAGTGGCATCACACAGAGCTCCTATATTTTCTTCCCAGAAGCACCCATAGGACTTCTAGTGTGTTAGTGGCATCACACAGAGCTCCTATATTTTCTTCTCAGCAGCACCCACAGGACTACCGACTACAATGGCTGGAAGACCGCCAAGGGGAGGCAGAGCGTGCAGAGCCAAGAACACAGGGCAGGCAGGCTCTGTTTCTAGTGGACGTGGTCGTGCATCGTCATCAGCACGTGACCATGGGACACGCGCGTCTTTGTTTTCGGCAGCTAGACATGTGGAGCCGCATCATGCTGAAGGCTTGGTAGAATGGATGACCAAGCCCTCCTCATCCTCCTCATCCTCTCTCACCCAGGCTCAGGGTACTGGCAGAGCAGCTGCCAACGCGTACTCAATGGCATCATCAGCCACCCCTTCCCTAGACCCACCATGTCCTCCTGAGGAGTCCCCCGAACTCTTTGAGCACAGTGTTGGGTACATGCTCCAGGAGGATGCCCAACGATTCAAAGGCTCGGATGATGATACCCAGCTTGAGGAAGTCAGTAGTGTGCGCGCAGAGAGAGGGGATGCTGAAGGACAGCAATCTGGCAGTACTGTTCCACCAGCTGCAGCTTACTGCCAGGTTTGCTCTAGTGGTGAAGAGGGAGGGGATGATGAGGTCACTGACGCCACGTGGGTGCCTGGAGGGAGAGAGGATGAGGAGGAGGACGAGGAGGAGGAGGATGCAGCGTCACATGTCCAACGAGGCAGGATGCCCCCTGGAGGCCAGCTAGAGGCCAGCACAGCAACTGTACAACACCGCAGAGCTCTGCCTGTGCAGGGCGCTGCCTCTGCACGTTATCAGAAAAGTTCTTTGGTGTGGGCCAGTCTTGGATCACCACCAGCTACCAGGCACCTGAAGCGGATATAACGGAATAATTTATAATGTCACATCCCTTCAAGACTGCCTATGCTGATGCTGAGTGACTGTCCTGTTATGTTCACTGACTATCCTCTTCCTCCTCCTCAATGATCCATGCCACCACACCAGTGCCTAAGGCACAATTTTTCAGCCCCTGTATAACAGGGGCGTGTACTTACAATTTTTTTTTTTAATTAAAATGCTTCGCAACACGTGTGACTGCTGTGCTCCAAGTACAGTATCTGTGAGGGGTTGCAGTGTTGTGGCACCAGCACCATGTCTAAGGCACAATTTTTCAGCCCCTGTTTAACAGGGGTGTGTAATTACAAATCTTGATCTAATAGTTCACAGCAGGGCCCATTCCTGCACCCACCAAGAGTAACTATGAGGGCCTACAGTCTTGTGGCAACACCGTCCACCACCACCGCCAAAGGCCCAATTTTTCTGCCCTGTTCAACAGGTGCATGCAATTACAAATCTTGATCTAATAACTCACAACAGGGCCTATTCCTGCGCCCACCAAGAGTAACTGTGAGGGCTTACAGTCTTGTGGCAACACCGTCCACCACCACCACCACCACCACCAAAGGCCCAATTTTTCTGCCCTGTTCAACAGGTGCATGCAATTACAAATCTTGATCTAATAACTCACAGCAGGGCCCATTCCTGCGCCCACCAAGAGTAACTGTGAGAGCTTACAGTCTTGTGGCAACACCGTCCACCACCACCACCACCAAAGGCCCAATTTTTCTGCCCGGTTCAACAGGTGCATGCAAGTACAAATCTTGATCTATTAACTCACAGCAGGGCCCATTCCTGTGCCCGCCAGTCTTGTGGCTACACCAACATCTAATAGGGCAAATTTCTGCAGAGTATATACGCCAGGCCCCTACTTTCAAACATCCAACTTACAAACGACTCCTACTTGCAAACGGAAAGAGAAAACAGGAAGTGAGAGGAAATCTACCCCTAGGAAGGGAAATTCTATCCTGTTAGATTTAATTTGGGAAAAGGGTATCTCCTCTCTACTGATGCTTTATCACCAATCCTTGTTTCAATTAAAACCCCACTTTTCCAAAAACATTTGTCATTGGGATGGAAAGTGAGGTGACATGTTCTGAACAGATGTGCAAAGACAGCAAATGTTACAGGGGTGATAACCCCTCCCTATGTTCTCCAAAAAGCTTAAAAATAGATTTTTTTGGGATGGAGCTACACTTCGTAATGTACCTGTTCAGATTCTACTTAAGAACAAACCTACAGTCCGTGTCTTGTTTGCACCACCTATATACTGCTGTTCAGAGTATATAGGGTTGTAGGTATAGGGTTTTATTTTGGGTGCGGGGTCCCCCTTAATATCCATCCAAGACCCAAAGGGGCTGGGGTGGGGGGGGGGGGGTGATGGGGTAGCCATGCCATTTTTCTCAAGGATTTTCAGCCATATGGCGGCCAGGACAAGACATGACATTAAAGCCGCAAGTGGTTTTAAATGGCTTCTTTTTTCCTTTACAAATGTCATTTTGTGCAAGGACAGTTCTAAACACGGGAAACACATGCCACTTCACAGGCATACTTTAGACACCCCCCAGGTACCATATTTAAAGGAAAATTTCACTTTTTTTTTTTTCACTTTATGCATCATTAAAATGACTGCTCCCGAAAAAACGTTAGTTTTTAAAAGTTCTTTTTGCATTGATATATGTCCCCTGGGGCAGGACCCGGGTCCCCAAACCTGTTTTATGACATTAACATGCATATTGGCCGTTGTAATTAGCACTTTTGATTTCGAACGTTCGCGTCTATTATAACGTATAGGGTTCGAAAATTCGCGCAAACTTTCGGTCCGTTCGAAGGTTCTAGTTCGAACCGAACCCGGGGGTGTTCGGCTCATCCCTAGTCAGGAGTACACAGCTCAGCATCACAGGACACAGTATACAGCTCAGCATCACAGATAGGGTATATAGCTCAGCATTACAGATACAATATTTAGATCAGCATCACAGATAGTATATAGATCAGCATCACAGATAGTATATAGATCAGCATCACAGATAGTATATAGCACACACCCCCTGCGGGTGGTGTACGGCTGACAGCTTCCCCCCTGTGGCTGACGGCACACTCACAGCAAACCCTCCACACACTCCCCTGCAGGTGGCTCACAGCTGACAGGACCCCCCCCCCCAGTGGCTTGTGGTACACTCACAGCAAACCCCCCATCCCCTGTGGTTTGGGGCACACTCACAGAAAAGTAGCCCCCACCCCCCAGGACAGGAGGTCCAGCACTTACCGGGCTGTGGTGTCGCCTCCTCCTGTGTCTCCTCCAGGCAGCAGCAGCGGCGGTGGAGTCCGTTCCTCATGCTTCCTCTGTTCCTCTTCCACCAAAGCGCTGGGCATCCAATGGGATTTCCTGGCACTTTGGCCAATTGCGAAACAGGTCTCACCTGATTGGCGGGGAGGCACTGTGGTGTGAAAATATTGAAAATTCATTCGCTATGGTCACACAATTGGGTGGGATTAGGGCACACTCTCTGCGCCCCGAGCCCACCCTTTTTGAAGGAGCCCATGCCTCTGGCGTCCTGAAAGGGGCCAGGCGGATGGACAGGGAGGCGGTGGCAGGGATAGGGGGTGGCGCCTGTGCACCCACAATGCATGGGCCGCCACTGCATTTGATGGCATCTGGCACTTTGGAGAGGTGTTCTCTTCAAGGATGAATCCCGGTTTTCACTGTACAGGGCAGATGGCAGACAGTGTGGGTGAGCGGTTTGCTGATGTCAATGTTGTGGCCCATGGTGGCGGTGGGGTTATGGTATGGGCAGGCATATGCTATGGACAACGAACACAGGTGCATTTTATTGATGGCATTTTGAATGCACAGGGATACGGTGACGAGATCCTGAGACCCATTGTTGTGCCATTCATCCACGACCATCGCCTCATGTTGCAGCATGATAATGCATGGCTCCATGTTGCAAGGATCTGTACACAATTCCTGGAAGCTGAAAACCTCCCAGTTCTTACATGGCCAGCATACTCACTGGACATGTCAACCATTGAGCGTGTTTGGAATGCTCTGGATTGGCGTATGCGACAGCGTGTTCCAGTTCCTGCCAATATCCAGTTACTTTGCACAGCCATTGAAGAGGAATGGACCAACATTCCACAGGCCAAAATCAACAACCTGATCAACTCTATGTGAAGGAGATGTGCTGCACTGCATGAGGCAAACGGCGGTCACACCAGATACTGAGATACTGGTTTTCAGACCCCCCCCCCCCCTCTGACCCCCCCAATACAGTAAAACTGCACATTTTAGAGTGGCCTTTTATACACCTGTGCAATAATCATGCTGTCTAATCAGCATCTTGATATGCCACACGTGTGAGGTGGATGTATTATCTCCGCAAAGGAGAAGTGCTCACTAACACAGATTTATGCCCTGTACACACGGTCGTAAATTCCAACGGAAAATGTCCGATCGGACCATGTTGACGGAAAATCCGGCCATGTGTGGGCTCCATCGGACTTTTTCCGTCGGAAAAAGAGTTTGAGAGCTGGATCTCAAATTTTCCGACAACAAAATCCGATCAATTCCGATCGTGTGTAGCCTAGTCCGACGGACAAAGAATTTTTTTTTTTTTTGTAATTTTGTGTTTGCTTTTTTAATCAAGATCTCCTTTATTTGTCATTTTGCTCATCTTCGTATTTTTTTTTGGTGTGTTTTGTGTGTCTCAACTTACCCCAACACCATTATTATCATTTTTTTTATTATCTCTAGGAGGTTGTTTGGTGTTGGTGCCCCTTTTTAATTTGACTTTCTGATTTGTGAAATATAAAACACATAGGCAAGTATTTCTTGAAACTAAAAAATCCTTTATTAGGTGTCATAAACAAAATAAACAGGAAGGCAAAGCTGGAGAAACTGGTCAATTTGGCAAAGCCTTTTTGGACCCCACGGCAGACATCAAATATGTAATAGCAAAATTGGTGGCATGAGGAGTACATATCTGAGGGAGTACAATCTGGTCCAGAAGTCCAAGCGATCAGGAAGATCAGCTGACATCTATGTCCCCAGGATGTGGTAATACAAGAGGCTGCATCTTCTGTCAGACCAGACTGAATCCAGGCCATCACTCTCTGGTCTTCCTTAGGCACTTCCCTCCAGGCTTCCTTCCAGACTGCGGCTCTGATCTTCTAGTTGTGGCAGGAGATGGAGGAGGAGGAGAAGGGCAATGGTCGACCTCCCGGCTGCCACTTGCCACAGCCTCCTCCTGGCTGAGGTTTTCCTGTGTATGAAAATGGGACATAGTTTTAGTTCTTTGTCCATCAATCACACTATTTACAGCTCATGACTGTTGCAAATTGAATGTTAATAAATAGAACATACTATCATTCTGAGCCCAGCATTTTTTATTCTTGTCCTAATTCTTTTTGGTCACTACTGTCTATTGATATGTCAACTACTTTGATAAATCACAACTTAACTGATCAATAATAACATCTAGTTAACATCATTAAATGTACGTCAAGAAATATGTTCAACAATGCTATACCTGTCTCAAGCTGGGCCCCTCTACATGTTGCTGCCTGGAAGGCCCAGGTTGGACATCGGAAGCCTCATCTGGGGGGGAAGTATATGAGTGATGGCATGAGTTCCCTCGGGTCTGCCAGAAAATGTAGCCTCTCGTAGAACAACATCCTGGGAACATAAATGTCATTTGGATCTCCTGATCGCAGGGAATTCTTGAACTTCTTGTGCTCCCTCAGATATGTGCTCCTCAGGGCACCAATTTTGACCATCATAGAGGTGATGTCTGCCGTGGGGACCATGATCTTAAAGAAACCAAGTAGTTTCTCCAGCACTGCCTTCCTCTTACTTAGGTCATTGTAATCGGGGCTGTTAAACTGACACAGGCAGGGCAGCTCCCTGAGCTCATCAATAATGAGAACTTTAAAAAAAGGTATGTTTAACCACTACAATACAGGACAATGTCGCCCCCTTCCTTCCCAGCCCAATTTTCAGCGCTCTCGCACTTTCAATGACAATTGCATGGCCATGCTACGCTGTACCCTTATTAAATTTTTTTCATTTTGTTTGCACAAATAGAGCTTTAGTTTAGGTGGTATTATTCACGACTCCGTTTTTAATTTTTTGCGATATAAGCGAAAAAAATTGCGGAAATTTTGGAAAAAAGCTATATTTTCTTCTTTCTTTTTTAAAAGAAATCCAATAAAATCGAATTTTGTCATAAATTTAAGCCAAAATGTATTCTGCTACATGTTTTTAGTAAAAAAAATTCCATTAAGCGTATAATAATTGGTTTGTGTCATCACGGACATATGTACGCAAATGATCATGTACAGATGTGTGCAGGTGATCACAGACATATGTGTGCAGATAATCATTGGGACATGTGATTTTACTGGGACATATGTGGGGGACATGTGTTTTTATTATTTGGGGACATGTGTTTTTATTATTTGGGGACATCTGTGTTTTGGGGACATGTAAGTTTTGGGGACATGTGTGGGGACATGTGTGTTTACACTAGACTGGTGATCAGTGAGTAAAAAACTGTAAAAAAACTGCTCATACTCACTGATAACCAGCAGCTGCAGCGATCCGCTCTCCTCTCCTCAGTGACGACTTCCGTGTGAGGAGAGGAGAGCCAATTGCCTAGTAACCGGCTGTTTGCTTACATCACATGACGGCTGTGATTGGACACGGCCGTCGTGTGATCAGGAGGGCCAATCATAGAGCCCTCCTGCCGATCCGAGATGCGCCGTGTCCAGGTGACACGAGTGCATCGCGATCCCCCTACTTCTGAAGGACGTTCAGGAAAATTCTATCAGAAGTAGAAGGCTCCCACCCGGCCGTATATGTGCTGTGGCCGGGTGGGACGTAGTTAAAGGATCCATATTATTTTCTGCAAGACACAACACAAGACAAACCATAATAATGTCAGGCTAAACTCTCCTAATCGTATCCCAAAATAAGCCTCAATCTAAAAGCAGTATAGGCTAGTCATCTACCAAGTTCAAATTGTACCTTCGTAAGCATGATCGGCGCTCTCTCTCCTTCTGCTCACAGATCGTACGTACGACACACGTGTGTGACGTTTTATATACAGTGTGCGTGCGTGAAACTCCGCCCACCCCTGACGATCTTTCTCGTCTATTCCCCGCCCCTTCTCTTTACAGCACAGTGGGTAGAGCACATGGCGGAGACACAACAGGTGCGCACTTATTATTCCAACGAGGAGGAGGACGAGGAAAGCCCAGAGCCAGAAACGTCACGATCCTGGAGGAGAAGATTTAAGGCCTCAAATATGTCTTTTGGAGAGATGTTGGAGATGGTGGACATATTGAAGAGGAGCGACTATGATGGGAAGTATGGGCCTTACCCCAACCCAAATGTCAGAAAGGCCAAGATCATGGCTAAAGTTGTGAAGAGTCTGCAGAAGAATTTTGGGGTACGACAATCCAAGGATCAACTGAGGAAACGCTGGTCAGACCTGAAACTGAGGGAGCACGATCAGTACAGGAAGATCAAGCGACTTCTTCAAAAAAGTAAGTAATTTTCTGTCAGGGAAATTGAGTATTATACCTTTAAATGTCAATTTTGAATATGCATATTAATATTGCTTATCTTCATTAAGTTTAAAATGCTTAGAAATATATGTTTCATATAACCCTATATGCTTTTATTTCATGTAGTTTAGGTAAATGCTTAGACTTGCATAATTTGAAAATACATGACATTGCAAAAAGGGAGTCTTCTAAAGTCAGTATTCTGTATAACAGTTTAACAATTGTGAATGCAAAAGTCTGTAAACGGATATCTCCACCTTTCCTGTCATTGTCCAGAAAAAGTAAGAATACATGTGACTGGAACATTCTGTGAGGAGAGGGGGGTGTCCGAGGGGTATAAAAGATAGAGACCATACAATGTTAACCAGAAATGGATTTTTGAAGCCTTAACGTACATGTAACCATTTCTCTTGCATATGCAAATAAATGTCTTAACTTGAATCGAGAGACGGTCTGAGAATACAGATTATTCCCCAACATATTCGTGTGTTCATATTATTTTTATTGCTTGCATACTGCTCCATGTGCTTTGTTTTTTAATGTTGGACAGTTGAAAATGGCCACTTTCGTGTTCATGGGTTCAATCGTTCGTAATAAACCTTGATAGTTCGCCCACTAATAATACGATGTTTTGTGAAGTTGAAGTTAACTACATTTATTCAGACGTGTTTCTAGTCAAAGGAAGTTTGTTGTCTATAGGGGTTTGTAATAGAGTGTAAAGGAGAGGACACTCAGTAGCTGTTTACACATCTGGACTCTGGAGCACTAGTGCTGGGACACCAGAACACCCTTTTTATTAGGGTGTCCCACACACGTGCTCCAGTGGATACTATAGGGGTGTCTCCATCTGACAAACTTTCACCAAACAGGTAATAAGTATTCCAGCTTTAGAAAGTGTCAAAAATTATGTTTTTAGGCTTTGAACTCAGCCAAAAAACACAATTGTACGACACTTCCAAGCAATGTTTAAGATTCCTATTTCTGCCCTCAAAGATTGGTGTGCTAAGTATTCCTTTTGTACATTCTCATAGGGGAGAGAAGACTCGGGACATCTGAGGACACCAGGGACCCCACACCTCCCAAAGAAGGGGAGATACCAACACCAGAAGCAGAGGAGGCGGAGGAAGGAGAGATTGTAGAAGAGAAATTGTCACCACAACAGGTGAGTGTCTGAGACCACAGCTTCAGGTAAGCTAATCAATGTATGCCTGCATATTTTTAATACACAGTGTTTTTTTTGGTTTATTTTTAGGTGATGTGGATGTTGTGGAGGAAGAATCGCATTTTACCAGTTAAAGTGCACACGTCCTCATGGGGGAGATAATGGTGTGCAATCGGGATCTAGATGATATCAAGAAAAACATCAATGATGTTCAACAAAAAAATGAAGAACATCATTGATGTTTTAGGGAAAATCTGAAACACCACAAACTAGCTAGCAGACATTTTCTGGGTTTCAACAACATTTTTACGTTAAAAAATTAGAAAATTTAGACGGGGGGCGTGGCCGGATGCAGATGAGAGTGTGAGTGGAGTGAGCCCGTGCAGCGTTCCTTCTCCCCTCTCCCCCGCTCTACCTGATAACCTGAAATTGATGCCCGAAGCCCGCTCGTGCTGCTTAAACGGCGGGGGTAGCTGAATGCACGCGCTGGACTCAGATACAGAGCTGTGTGGGACTGGGAAGTGAGCCGGCGTCAGTGAGACTGGTACAATCAGCGCCAGCGTTCTCCTCCACTGTGCGCTCCGACTCACGCTGTCTCACTGAGACATACCTACAATCTGCAGGAGGAGAGGAGAGCGTATTCCACGCCTGACGGAGGGGCGGAGGATTAGCGGCAAGGGGGGTGAGAGCCCTCGGTCGTTATTGTGATTGCCTCCTGGAGACCGCAAGGCTGTCGGCGGTGTAAACTCCAGGAAAACAGCTGATAAAGCAAGGAGTGCTCCCCATTGTAAGAGGGCTGAAGCTGACAAACTGGGATAGCTGTGAGAGGGCTTCCCACGCTTCTTAACCCCAAGGAGACCAGGCTTCGCCGTTCACCAGCTCTGCTGTGCAGCCAACGTTGTATCTATTACCACTACATCATCGCCGACACAACGGATGGGTGAGACAAGAGAGTGTTTAAGTTTTGTTATCTGAACTGTGTCCTGTATCAAAAAGTGACTGTTAAAGGGGAAGTCTAACCCTGTGTTCCTGCTTCTCATTACTTTATTTGGTTGGTGTTTAAGTAATAGAGAAATACTGTTTTATACTTTCTAAACTAAACCGCCAAACATCCCCTTTTGATTTTTCTCTCTTTTTCCTTTGTTTTTGCTCCTGTTGGTACATATACAATTAAGATTTTTGCTTTAGAAATTTGAAAAGGGAAAATTATAACTGGACTCTGGCCTAGCACGTCCCAGTACTATACCATTTTAGAGTATTGGATATTGTCCCCGTCCCTCTTCAAGGTATACCGCCTGCTATAGCTAAAGTCAATCTAAAGTCAATTTGTAATCATGCCTTCACAGCGCACTACAAAAGCCAGCCAGGCGGCTAGCCAAGTAGCAGCAGCAAAATTGGAGAAATTTGCGCACACCCCAAGCCAAGGGCCAGCTCTGTCCCCTCAGAAAACCACCATACAAATCCAAAATCAGCAGCCCCAGCCTAATAGGACAGGAGGAGTGACAGGGGCCACAGGAGGAAGGAAAAGTCAGGGACAGAGTCAAGCATCTATACAGACTCCCCAGAGAACATTAGTGGAAGGGGGTGAAATAGAGGGGCAACTCTGGAACCAGGCAGTGGAGGGTCTACCCCCTGAAAGGGGGGTGGACAGCACACCTGGGGGGGAACCATCTTTAAAAGAGATATTGGAGGCGGTTAATTCTTGCAGGGCCTCTCTGACCGACATGCACGACCAACTGAAGACAATACAGGCGGAACTTGCTAATGTAACTGAGATACAAAAGGTACAAGAAAGGACTCAATTCTTGAGGATAGGATGAGCCTAGTGGAGGATGACTTGACCCCTTTAAAACATGAAGTGAGTGACATTAAAAATCTCCTCAATATACAGCTTAATAAAATGGATGAAATGGAGAACAGGATGAGAAGGAAAAATATCCGCATAGTTGGCCTTCCGGAACACTCCGAGGGCCCTGACCCTGCCGCTTTCTTGGAAAAGTGGCTGGTTGAAACTTTTGGGCAGGAATCATTCTCGTCGCTTTTTGCGGTGGAAAGAGCCCATAGGGTTCCTTCTAGACCCATCCAACCTGGGGCCCCTCCTAGGCCCATACTGGCAAAATTCCTATTCTTTAAGGATAAAGTAACAATCATACGGAAGGCAAGGGAACTAGGAAATATCCTCTACAATGGCATGAGGGTGTCTATTTACCCCGACTACTCACCAGACCTCCAAAGAAGACGAGCTAAATTCGGAGAAATAAAACGAAATCTGCGCCAAGCCAACTTAACTTATGCTCTATTATACCCAGCAAAATTAAGAATAATGGCGCCTGGAGGGACCCTACTCTTTGATTCCCCCAAAGGGGCTGAAGATTGGCTTACTAAATTTAAGGAGCGTCCCTAGACGATCAAGATCACCATATAATGCTGACTTTTTTCTTTTTCTTTTTTTTTTTTTTTTTTTTTTTTTTTTTGGAGAGGGGGGGTGGATAAAGCTGATATTCAATGGAGCGAGGGAAGGGGAGCGAGTGGTGACATATAGTGATATACAGTGACTTTTACTTTTAACTTGGTTTTTTTTTTTTCTTGTTATTTAATGTGTTGCTGTCTCGCCTTCCGCGAGGGGAGAAGGAACGAGGGTGGAGTGCACGGGGGGGAAGAGATCACAAGTTGGAGCACTCTAGCAGTTTTGGAGTGTTGCACGTGGGTCTTAGTGGAAGGGTTTTCTTTAATGAGGGGGAGGGGGATGGATGGGTAGCATGGGGAAAAGGGAGGGTTAGGAATGGGGTAGATTTACCGGCACAAATATCAAGAAAGTCTCAAAAGAGGGGTGCATGGGTTGGTCACATTAGAAGGCCCCCGGCCATACCTAGGGTGGTAATGAATGGTGAATGTAACCAGAGCGGCAGTAGGGATGAAAGTGAATGTATGGTGAAGGGGGAGAGGCACAATACGTATGAAGTTGTATGGTGGAAGGAGGAAAAACGTTATGGGAAAAAAAAAAAAAATCACTCACCTTGAAAGTTTTATTGATAACACTTTACGAGTATTAACTAAAAAATCACGTTTTGAGGACAAGTATGTTCAGAAGGTTTTTACAAATTTAACCACAATTATATATTTTTGGAGTGCAACACTGAGTAGCGGTATAAGAAATAAGTTCACTGGCTATCGTAAAGAAATTTAGTCTAATTTAATGAGTCACAATACACAGGTTAACAGGAAACAAATCACTTTATGCTCCTGGAATATTAGGGGACTGGGTGACCCAGGGAAAAAAGCTGCAGCATTATCCATGATCAGATCCTATGGGGTCTCTATCCTTTGTCTTCAGGAGACCCATCTAACTAAAGCCTCCATTCCCAAGCTGGGGTGGGGAGAATTCGTTTTACAGTATCACTCAGTCCATTCGTCCTTTTCCAGGGGTGTTAGTATAATGATAAATTCAGGGATTACTTTTAACTGCATACAAAGAAAAATTGATGATCGGGGAAGGTATATCTTCTTACACTGTAAAATAGAAAATAAAGCCATCTTGTTGGCTAATGTGTATATTCCGCCCCCCTTCGATACTGAGGTCCTTCTGGACCTTGTGGAGTTTGTGCTGGTTAGGCCGGGTCTCCCGGTCATGGTTTTCGGGGACTTTAATATGGTCTCTGATACGGTACTTGACAGGCTCCCCCAGGGGAGCCAGAGGGGAGGGCTAGCGGATAGCCGTTTCCCCTGCTTCCTGGAGGAATTGGGCCTGAAAGACATATGGAGACTGCGGAATCCTGGGATTAGGGGGTACTCGTGTTTTTCCAGCACACATTCCACACTATCGAGGATTGACATGCTGCTCTGCAATGATGAGTCGATGCCTCTGCTTGAAGGTATTAGGTATAGGCCTAGGAGCCTCTCTGATCACTCCCCCCTAACAGCCTCATTTGAGGTAGGGGTGAGAAATACGTACAGGGAATGGAGAATTAACCCTTCCTGGCTGGAACTAATGGGTGATACAAAAGAAGTTATACAGGCTTTGAGAGAAAGCATAGAGATGAACGCGCGCTCGGCCCCCCAGGGGGTAATTTGGGACACAACTAAGGCTATTCTTAGGGGCTTGCTGATTCAGCAAATCTCAAGAATAAAAAAACAGTCAAGGGAGGGGGAAGTTAATGCGGCGAGAAAAGTATCGCTTGCAGAAGAGAAATACATAAACAACCCACTACCGACCAACTTTAAAGATTGGGTAGAAGTACAAAAGGAATATCAATTAATTTTATTAAGTAAAGCAGAACAAAAATATATGTTTCAGAAGCAATCTGCCTTTGGGGAAGGGGAAGGAATAAGTAAGATGCTTGCCCACCTAGCCAGGTCCAACTCCCCCTCATCTATGATCCCGATGATAGACATCGGGGCAGGCAAAACATCTTCATACACGCCAGAGATAGTGGACACTTTTAGAGTCTATTATGAGAACTTATATTATTCCAGCCAGGATGACATAACAGAAAAGCTGGATACTTTTTTTGAGGGCTTGGCGGTCCCCTGTCTCTCTGAGGAGGACAGGGCTGTCCTTGACGGCCCTGTCACCCTGGTGGAGATACAGCGGACCGTCCAGGAAATGGCAAGGCAAAAGTCCCCGGGACCAGACGGATTGCCCATAGAAATATATCGCTGTTACGGGGAGGTACTCCTCCCCGAGCTCCTGAAGGTGTACAACTCATCGATGGTGGAGGGTGCGCTCCCCCTATCGATGATGGAATCAACCATAATTGTAATTCCCAAGGAAAACAAGAACCCCTTACTGCCGGCCTCATACAGGCCTATCTCACTCTTGAACTCAGACACGAAGGTCCTGGCAAAGGTCCTGGCAGCCAGACTCAATAAAGTTATCGGCAAACTGGTGCACCCGGACCAATCGGGATTTATCCCAGGAAGGTCCGCCAGTCTAAATATCAGACGGCTTTTTTTGAGTTTGCAAACTCCAGCGGAAGATTGCGGTAACAGGGCTGTGCTTTCCTTGGATGCTGCCAAGGCTTTTGATACACTGGAGTGGGAGTATCTATGGAGAACACTAACACAATTCCAGATTGGGCCAAATTTCGTTAACTGGGTGAAACTATTATATGGAGCGCCTGGGGCAAGATTAAAAGTAAACAACGAATACTCTACTAGGTTTCGATTGCTGAGGGGGACAAGGCAGGGGTGTCCGTTGTCCCCCCTCCTTTTCGCCCTCGCAATCGAACCTCTGGCTCTTTCTCTTAGAGCATCACCAGATATTAAAGGTTTCAAAAGAGGGGAAATAGAAGAAAAAGTGATTCTGTATGCAGATGACCTTTTGATACTGCTCAATGATACACAGGGTTCACTACGTGAGACCATGGGCAGAATTGAAGATTTTGGATGTCTGTCAGGCCTTAAGATCAATTGGGATAAATCAAATTTGTTCCCTATCGACCCATTGGATGTCTCCCTCCCCCAAGAGGCAGCGCAGCTGCAAATTGTCCATCAGTTTAAATATCTAGGTATAAATATATCTAGAGACCCTAAACAATACATTCCTGATAACTTAGTGGTACTCCTGAATAAATTTAAAGGAAAAATTCAAGTCTGGAAAAAACTTCCCCTGTCAGCTGCAGGCCGCTGTAACCTAATTAAAATGGTACTTATGCCACAATTACTGTATCTACTACATAATTCTCCAGTATGGATTTGTAAAATGTGGTTTAAGAAGATAGATACCTTATTTAGAGATTTAATTTGGAAGGGGGGCGCACCACGCATCCGTCTTAGCACTTTGCAACTACCAAATGGCGCCGGTGGGGTAGCTCTCCCGCACCCCTGGAGTTATTTTTTGGCAGCTCAGCTCCAACATATTGGGGGATGTGAGGCCACAAAAGAGGGGCGAGAGTGGAAGACTCTCCTCTATGACTCAACTCATAACTCCCTGATCGAAGCTTTAGAGGCAGGGTCTTTTCAGAGGGGCCTACCTACTCAGGACTTGATGGCAAGAGTATGGAACACAGTTAAAAGAATATTGGGATATAGTGGCTTTTCAGATTATTCCCCTTTGTGGAAAAACAATAACCTGCCTGAGATACAAAAAATGGGGACTATAAGAGAATGGGAAAGAAAGGGCCTGAATTTTATTACTCAGATGTTCCAGGAGGGGAAGCTCAGAAGTTTTCAGGATCTAAGAGAACAATTTGCGCTGCCTAAACGGTCCTTCTTTAGGTACTTGCAGATACGACACGCTTTGACCGAACAGTTCAAAGGGACGGTATTCGAAAGGACTAATATTCCGATCCTACTGAGTATAGCGGAATCTGGCACTCGAAAAGGGATGATCTCGGAACTATATTTACAAATACATAAGGGGAACGGGGAAGGTCATCAAATAGGGTCCCAAAAAGCCAAGTGGGAAGGAGACGTGGGAAATATGCTCGATACACAATGGGAAAGGATTCTAGCGCTTGCTCCCTGGGTCTCCCTCTCCTCTCCTCAGAGGATGTCACACCTCTTTTTACTGCATAGAGCTTACTTTACACCAGCAAAACTCTTTAGGTTTGGCCGTAGACAAGATGACACATGTCCTAGATGTAGGAGACCAGGAGGCGACCTTATCCATATGTTTTGGAGATGTCCAAAACTATACCGATACTGGAAGGAGGTGGTGGATAGGATTGCTCGGGTATTCAACACTAATCTCGACCTGGATCCCGCCCTGTGTGTTCTCGGGGGTTTGGAGGGTGAGGGTAGATCGAGAGAGGTGCAGCTGGCAATTATTCGATGCCTTTTTCAGGCTAGAAAATGAATAGCCCTAAAATGGCAATCCCCACTCCCACCATCTATCCATGAATGGGAACAGAATATGGAGAGAGTGATTCTTATGGAAAAAACGACCTACATAAAACAGGGAAATTATTCCAAATTTCAGAGGATATGGAAAATGTGGTTTGGGCGAATTCGGTTATAGTAATAGGATCTGGATAACAAACTGGTGAGGATTAGGATGATAAGTGCCACCTGGATTGGGAGTGCATGAAGATGGATGGAGGGGGGGGGGGGAGGGGGAGAGAAAGGGCGAGTTGAATGGGAAGAGTGAGGGGAAAAAGGCTTTTAAAACACTGTATACATCCTTCTCACACAGTTCAAGGCAAGGAAGACGTATGTATTTGCTTAGAAGTATGCAATGGATATGTATCAGAATGGTTATTTTTTTCTCTCTTCTTTTTTTTTGTTTTAAAAAAAAAGTAAATGGATAAAAAAAAAAGTTAATAAAGATATTTGGATAAAAAAAAAAAGTTGAGAAAGGGGTTGCATCCCCAAAACACGTACATTGATCCTCCATGATGGGAGATTGCCCATTTTGACATTCTAGGCATGGGTTCTTGAAGAAAATGCCCAGTTTGATCCCCAATTTGTGTGCATCTTCTAAATTTTGTTTTTCCAGGGGTGACACCCCATGTGATGAAGGCAAGATCAACACAGTTTGGACATACTCAAGTCTGATCTTGTCTTCACTTTTCCAAGTTGAACTTTGTAAATTCCTGTGTTCTGTATGTTCTGCTTTGATACATGCCTGTTTACACAAAAGCGCCAAGTTATATTAATGTTAGCAAATAATGTTATCAACACCAAATATGTTGGTTTGTTGGAAAAGCCATTTTGAAAGGCACATGTGAATGTGCTTGAAGTAAAATTTTACAGTATCAACAATGTGTGGCTTCCTTATTCCAAACCCCAAAAGCAGTATTTGCGGTAAAGTTGTTGTTTTCGGTGCCAATGGGTGTTATTTACTAAAGGCAAATCCACTTTTTTTTTTTTTTTTTAAACCATAGATTTTTATTGAAGTTTACAGTTTACATAGAAAGTAAAAGGATATTGTAAAATAACAGAGATATGCATTACAAAAGGGTTATAATAAACAGATAATCAGGTTAACTACGGCAGAGATCGTTTGCGAGCTACTTGTAAGCGATATCTAACGGCCCCATATGGGGCAAAGCCAGTCACCCCTTTCGGGAACAAAGTGACAGGGCTCAGATGAAAACCAGTTAGTAAAGAAGCTCCCAGTGGACCTTAATGAGGGTCCCTGGAGATACAGTAAGGCAGGAGAGGTGCACAGTATATCTAGTACAATGCAAACTTTGATAATGTTGAAGTAAATCAATAAACATTGATACATCTGTAATGTTATTAGGTACAAGGTACGTCATATGTCAGGAACGTTTTTGTTTAATAAAGATTCTGCACAATGGGGTGCCATTCCTTTTTGGGCGTATTCTAGTCACTGGATGCTTTGATCATTACAATAGGTTTTAGTTGTTAGAGTAATGAGTCATGAGTCACAGGTGTGGGAGGCATATATAGAAGAGCTCCAGTTCTCCCAGCGTTTATGGAAAACTGAGGATCTTCTTTCTTTGTATGCCAGTAGTTTCTCCATAAGATATTGATTATTAATTCTGGAGACTACTACTTCAAGGAGAGGAGGTGAGGGCGATCGCCATTGCTTCGCTAATGACATACGTGTTGCAAACAAGATATTTATTACTAAACTTCTTTGTAGGGGTGGGATTTGTTCTATTCCAATACTAAGTAGTGCCAAGGCTGGTGTGAGTTGGATCTTGATACGTATAACATTGGATATCATAGATTCTATTTCTTTCCAGAAAGTAGTGATATTTCCACAAGTCCACAATATGTGGAGTAAGCTGCCAGTAGATTGACAGTTCCTCCAGCACAGTGATGGTATTGACGGGTCCATTTTATGGAGCCGCAGGGGCGTATAGTACCATCTGTGAAGAATTTTCTGTGCATTGTCCCAGTGATCTATGCAAGCTGAAGATTTGCTGTTGTATTTTACTGCTGCATGCCATTGTACAAGTGGGAATTCCGCTTGGAGTTCTTTTTCCCATTTTAACATGGTGGGTAATTTAGCATTCATGTATAGTGGGTTTGCTAGTTTGTAAAATAAGGAGATTCCTTTTTTTTCCCCCGCATGACTGTTTGTAAGGAAATCCCACACTGACTGAGGTATTTCCAGGGTAGTACCTGGGTTTTTATCTGAGTATTGTTTTATTTGAAATAGCATAAAGGTATCTAGTGGGTCTTGTTGTGCGATTGGTGGTGAGATATATCGTTCCCCCCGTTTATTCCAATGTTGGATAGGCAAGTAAGGGATCAAGTATTGGTAGGCTGCCAATGGGATTTGTGGTTTGTACAAAGGTAGATCATTGAAGCGTTGGTGTATAAGGAGGGACCAGGCCTCTAAGGAGGCTTGTATAGAAGGGTAAGGCGGAGTGGTAGGTTTATGATGTATGCTAAATGCCATAGCTAAGGCAGGTAGGTCATGACCCGTGGTGACAGTGCGTTCTATATCCGACCATCTATTATTCTCTAGATCTGAGAACCAGTATTTCATTTGGTCTAACAAGGCCGCTCTGTAATATGTTTGTGCATTGGGGAGTCCCAGTCCCCCTAGCTGTTTAGACTTATAAAGCTGAGTCAGCGCAATTCTTGGTTTTTTACCCCCCCAAATGAAGATGTTTAGTTTTTTTGACAGTAGATTGAAGAATTTCTGGGGGATGCGGATGGGAAGGGTTCTGAAGTAGTATAGTAGTTTAGGAAATATTTGCATTTGGTATGCAGCTATCCGTCCGATCCAAGAGAGATGTAGTTTTGCTATGAGGTTCATTTCCTCCTCAATTGTATGTAACAATGGGGGGAAATTACAGGCGTATAAGTTTGAGGAGGATGCGGATAGCTGCACACCAAGGTAAGTGATTGAGGGAGGGTCCCATATACAAGGAAAGAGCTGTCGGAGGGTATCTCGTACTTTAACTGTGGTGTTTAGTGCCATAGCAAAGCACTTAGAGGTATTAATCTTGTAGTAGGACACTTCACTAAAGTCTCTTAGTGTTTGTTGTACAGCTGAAAGCGAGGGTTCTGGATCAGTGATGGTCAGTATTATATCGTCTGCAAAAAGTCCTAGCTTATGGGTCCCCAATCCTATTTTGATTCCTTTAATGTCATCAGAAGCTCTAATGCATTCTGCTAGGGGTTCAATGGCCAGGGAGAAGATTATCGGTGAGAGTGGGCATCCCTGCCGAGTACCGTTCGTCAGGTAAAAGGGGTCTGATAGTAGTCCAGAAGTTAATACCCGGGCTGAGGGACAGGAGTAAAGGGCCATGATAGCTGAATGGATTGGACCATTAATGCCAAATTTAAGGAGGGTTTTAGACAGATAGGTCCAATGCACCCTATCAAAAGCCTTTTCTGCATCTAAGGCAATAAATGCGCTAGGGAGATTTTGGAGTTCCGTAAACCTTAGGAGGTTAAGCATTCGTCTAGTTCCGTCAGGGGCTTGTCTGCCTTTTACAAAACCTACTTGGTCTAGTCCTAAGAGTGAGGGGGTCACAACCATTAGTCTATTTGCTATCACCTTGGCATAAATTTTTAAGTCGGAATTTAATAGAGAGATCGGTCTGAAATTTTGGGGGCGATCGGTGTCTTTACCAGGTTTAGGGATCGTGACAATGACTGCCTGTAGCATTTCGGTCGGGAAGGATTTGTTAGCTGCGGCTGCGTTGAAAACGTCTGCTAGCGTTGGTACGAGTAGAGGGGCAAATGTTTTGTAGTATTCGGCCGAAAAACCGTCCGCGCCTGGTGATTTATGCATAGGCAGGGATTGTATAACAGTGGTTATTTCTTTGTGGGTAATAGGGGAATTCAGTTCATCTAGTGTGAGTGAGTCAACCTTTGGAATATTAATTTTTTGGAGAAAATTGTCTATTTCAAGATCAGAGGGTTGGTGGGTGTGTGGATCAGCATGGAGGTTATAGAGGGATTCGTAATAGTCCTTAAAGGCGTTCGCTATGTCTTTGGGGTTGCGGAGTGTGGTATTGTTCTTGTGGTGAATGATGTGAGTCAGATTGGACTTGGCATGTCTTTTTTTAAGTTGGGAGGCAAGAAGTTTGCTTGCTTTGTTATTTTGAGAATAGAAGGATAATTTCATTCTCTTAAAATAGACATCATAATCCGTCTTAAGTTCGAGCCGCAAGTCCTCACGGCACTGGTTAAGACGCATCAGGATGTCCGGGGATGTGGTAGACGGGTCTTTGTGAAGGGATTCCAGGTCAGCAATGGAGTTTTGAAGTTCTGACAAACGGTGCAGTTTTTTCTTTTTTTCCCTAGAAGCTATTTGTATAAGTATGCCTCGAGCATATGCTTTGTGCGCACACCACAGTATTTCGGGGGAGCAATCCTTAGTGGTGTTTAGTTCAAAATAGTCTGTCAGTTTCTTACTGATCTCATCCCGAATCTCGGGGCGAGACAGCAAGTAAGTGTTATTGCGCCATAGGGGTTTGCAGTGTTGTCTATTGTTATCCATTATATCAATTGTCACTGGAGCGTGGTCCGACCAAGTGATATTATGGATATCTGTTCTAATCACAGTTTGCAGGGTGTACATGTCTACAAGAAAAAAATCTATCCTAGAATAGCTGTTGTGTACAGGAGAGTGGTAAGAATAGTCCTTCTCAGTAGTTCGGGCGCAGCGCCATGGGTCAAAGAGCCTTTCCGTATGGCAGAAGGGACCTAAGCAGGGTCTTTGTCGCAGAGCCACTGAGGAGGTATCAAGATCATTATTGAGTACAGTGTTAAAATCACCGCATATGATTAGTTTACCTTTTTGCATAGATTTGGCCATTGTTACCACTTTCCGTACAAATTTCAATGTGTGAACATTCGGAGCATATAGGTTTACCAGCGTGTAGACAGTGTTATTAATCTCCGCAATTAAGATGATGAAGCGTCCGTGTTGGTCAGTGCGTTCCTGTAAGAGAGAAAAGGTTACTGTGTCCCTTATGGCTATCATTACACCATTTTTTTTAACAGAGTCATTTGAGTAGAAGATGTGCGGATATTTGGCGTGCGTACATTTTGGCGCTCGATTGCTGGCAAAGTGGGTCTCTTGGGCACATAGGATGTCACATTTCATAGCTAGAGCCGACTTCCAGAGCGCCCTCCTTTTGAAAGGGCTGTTGAGCCCCCTCACATTGTGAGACATGAGTTTAATGTGCATATTTCAGTTGGAAAACGCCTTGCTGCCCTCCAGTGGTAGAAGTTGGAAGCGTACCTTGATAAAGATGGTCTGAAGAAAAATGAGAACAGGAATATGATAACTGCTGCTCACATAAACTTGAGCAGATAGGAACTTTTTTGGGCCCCTTGGGGTCCCAGAGGACCGCAGAAAGTCCACGGTAACTTAACCCGGATGCAGGATACATCCTGCGGCTGTAGTGGGGGAAAACAGTCATGTAGAAAAAGCCGAACAGCGGTGGCTATTGTGAGCCTTAACTTGAGTAGGCCATAAATGTGAAGGCACAGGAAAAATGCAGTTCAGAGCGTGCAATTGTTAGGTAAATCGCATAGTGTAAAAGGTTGCAAACATCTATTCGATATCATCAGTCATTTGTTACGTCTGTTTTGACGGTTGTTGTTTCGTCTATCTGGCAGGGGTTCAGGGTCAGCTATGTCGCCGTCCGCAGGGAGAAGTCGCCACTTTCTGAGGAGCTCCATTCCCTTTTCTAGTGAGGAGATGGTGTGGGGTTCATTATGCATTTCAAGTAGCAGTTTGGCCGGGAAACCCCATTTATACAGTATCTTGTGATTTCTCAGGATCTTAGTGATGGGGACCAGGTTGTGCCTAGCTTGCAGCGTGGCTTGCGATAAATCTGCATATAGTGCGATTCCTGCGAAAGGGTCAGGGAGAGCAGGGTGTTGTCTAGCATATCGCATGAGTTGGTCTTTCACATGGTAAAAGTGTATTCTGGCAATGACATCCCTGGGTATCTGATCGGGTAGAAATGATGGTTTAGGTAGCCTGTGTGCTCTGTCTATGGTGACATCTGCTGGGCTCAGGGACGGTATGGCTGTGGTCATGAGTTTTTGGAGGTAGGAAGACAGGTCCGCTGGCTTAACCGATTCAGGGATCCCCCTAAATTTAACATTGTTTCGGTGTGCGCGGTCTTCAATATCCGCCATTTTGAGACGCATTGCTTTAATTTCCTCATCTATAGATATGTGTGCATCAACCAGCTCATTGTGTGCAAAAGTGAATTCCTCCATTTTTCTCTCTACATGCTGCACTCTGTCTTTAATTACTGTCATTTCCACTTTATTGCTATGCATGAAGGTTGATATGTCCTGCTGGAGAGCCCCTCTCAGTGTCTGAAGCATCTCCTTCATGGTAGAGTCCAGAATGGGCTGGCCTGCAGTGGGGAATGCATCTAGCTGCTGTGAGTATGAGGAGGCCTCCTCCATTTCTTCCCCCCCAGGGTCAGTGTCAGTCAGCGGTTCGCTATCACCTCCCAGCTTCCTTTTTTGCTTGACAGGGCTCAGGAAAGGGGATTGTGGCAAGGGGTGGGATGTAGGGCTTGACTCACCCTGGGATGGAGCCGGATTAGCTCTTGTTGTTGAGGTGGCTGAGGCGCTCAGCACATCGCGGGCGCCATCTTGGAATTCTCGGCCGGCTGCCAGGGGAAAGAAATCGGTCAGTTTCCTGGGAATTTCTCTCTCTTTTCTTTTGCTCATCGTGAGCGGTGTGTTCTGTGGGGTGTTCCGTGGGGTGTTCCCGTGCCTGTGGGAATCTTTTTGAAGCGTTAGGCTCGCTGTGGGCCGCTTAATCCGTGCCGCTGCAGGAGAGCTCTCCTCTCAGGCGTCCATGCTCTCCGGCCGCCGGCTCCGCCCCCCCTTTTTTCCATTCCTGTGGCGTTGAAGAAAACTGTGGAGTCAAACAAGAAACAAAAAATAGTCTTTTTGCACATAAATATTGCAAGCAGATTAGACACAAACATTTTGGAACAAGATCAGTATAACATTTTTGCAAAACAGTATTTACAAACCAAAGTATAAGGTCCCCTTAGCAGATTCCTCACCCCCACCCCCACCCCACTTCTGATGACCTATTGCCAAAAATTAGGGGGGGGGGATGTATTGGACAGGTAACCCTCTCAAGTCTCAACTTCATTAAGAGCTGAATGCATAAATAATGTGTGATAGTTTGGCCAGACCCTCCTTACTTTATACTATTGGCAGCCCACCGGACAGGTAAGAAGTGTCATAATCCCCCAAAAATATCACTAAAAGAACAAATGGAAGCACATTTTGACATTCTGCTCTTACCTATCAAGATAATAATAGGAGTACAAAAAAAACATTTAGCATTTGAAAGTATTGAGGCAGGCCCTTGCACTACATGCTTTGTTGAATTTAACAATAATATGACCACTAAAGAGGTAGGTATAGTGTGTATTGTGTTTGGCAAAGTCAGCAGATAGAGGATTGGTATCAGCTGACCTAGCAGTTGGGGGTGGGGGGTTCCTAATATGTTTGGCCCACCAAAGAAAAAAAACCTCGGGGACTCCGCGTGAAGTTAAACACACACATAACATTTGTGGATATTTTAGGGGGTGTTTAGGGGAAACCAATACTATAGAGCTGACAAAATACATTGCTAAGTGACTAGGCCATATGTGTATATGGGCCCAGAAGAGCATGCTGAAGAGGTAAGTGAAGGCAAAAATGCATGAAGGACAAAAAAAAGCATTCCAAGCTTCCAGCATGCATGAGGACAAAGGGGCACAGCATATTACAGCATATTACAATCCTGGTAATTAGGGAACGAGGAAAGAAATACAATACATTAGCAAACAGTAAATACATAGAATGTGATGGTAAAGGAGAGATCTTACCTTAAAATATTCCTTCTGCAGGACCTGTATGATGGCAGAACAGGTCTCTGGAATAATGATACCCAGAGCCTGGGTGGGAGATGCCTGTGGAGAACTTGAGGTCCTGAAGGCTTCTCCCTGTCGCCAAGTACCTCAACGTGGCAACTAGCCTCTGCTCTGCAGTGATGGCTTGCCTCATGCAGGTATCCTGCCTGCTAATATAAGGGGTCAGCAAAGCCAACAGACGGTGAAAAACAGGGTCCGCCATCCTGAGAAAGTTCCTGAAATCATCAGGATTATTCTCCCGGATCTCACGAAGCAAAGGCATGTGCAAGAATTGGTCACGCTGGAGCAACCAATTCTTGGTCCATGAACTCCTCCTCGCCCCGGATCATGGACTGGGCTTGTGTCAAAGCTAAAAGCCCAACACCAAGCCCCTGCACAGCACGAACTCTACGACGAGTACGTACATGAAACATGGCTTCAAAACGGTCGGCTGGTCAGAACGGACTAACAGAAAGCACCGATATACAGCAAGGCCTGAAAGAACGAAATTAATACCAGAAACGAGCAGACAATAAGCAGTGAAAATCAAAGCGTCCTATATCAAGAAGATATCAAGATATAGGCCGCAATGACAAACGAATGTGAACTGACTACACACACTGATAAACAGACACGCACCGACAAGCACAAACTGTAGAGCAGTAACTCGTCTCTAACCAAACTTCTACTAACACGCGATAAACACAAAATCAGCAGAAGCTCAAAGGATGCCGGACGTGGTGCTGAACTTCACTTTTCTAGTCCCGTCGTACACAACTTACGTCACATCATTCTTGACGACCGAAAATTCCGACAACGTTGCCCGACCGCGTGTACGCAACACCAGCTTCTGACAAAATCCGACGGAAATAATCTGATGGATTTGGTCATCGAAATTTCCGACCGTGTGTATGGGGGCTTAGACAGATTTGTTAACAATATTTGAGAGAAATGGGCCTTTTGTAGATTCTTGCATTCAGCTCATGATAAATAGGGGCAAATACAAAAGTGTTGCGTTTATAATTTTGCTCAGTGTACATTATCTCACAAAAGTTAGTACACCCCTCACATTTTTGTAAATATTTTATTATATCTTTGCATGTGACAACACTGAAGAAATTACACTTTGCTACAATGTAAAGTAGTGAGCATACAGCTTGTATAACAGTGTAAATTTGCTGTTCCCTCAAAATAACTCAACACACAGCCAATAATATCTAAACTGCTGGCAAGAAAAGTGAGTACACCCCTAAGTGAATATGTCCAATTTGGTCCCAAAGTGTCAATATTTTGTGTGGCCACCATTATTTTCTAGCACTGCCTTAACCCTCTTAGGCATGGCGTTCACCAAAGCTTCACAGGTTGCCACTGGAGTCCTCTTCCACTCCTCCATGATGACATCAAGAAGCTGGTGGATGTTAGAGACCTTGCGCTCCTCCACCTTCCGTTTGAGGATGCCTCACAGATGCTCAATAGGGTTTAGGTCTGGGGACACGCTTGGCCAGTCCATCACCTTTAACCTCAGCTTCTTTAGCAAGGCATTGGTCATCTTGGAGGTGTGTTTGGGGTTGTTATCTTGTTGGAATACTGCTTCAGTATGCTCTGCTTCAGTATGTCACAGTACATGTTGGCATGTATGGTTCCCTCAATGAACTCAATGTTCCCTCAATGAACTGTAGCTCCCCAGTGCTGGCAGCACTCATGCAGCCCCAGACCATGACACTCCCACCACCGTGCTTAACTGTACGCAAAACTCACTTGTCTTTGTAGTCCTCACCTGGTTGCTGCCACACACACTTGACACCATCTGAACCAAATAAGTTTATCTTGGTCTCATCAGACCACAGGACATGGTTCCAGTAATCCATGTCCTTAGTCTGCTTGTCTTCAGCAAACAGTTTGCAGGCTTTCTTGTGCATCATCTTTAGAAGAAGCTTCCTTTTGGGATGACAGCCATGCAGACCAATTTGATGCAGTGTGTGGCGTATGGTCAGAGCACTGACAGGCTGATCCCCCACCCTTTCAAACTCTGCAGTAATGCTGGCAGCACTCATACATCTATTTGCCAAAGACGACCTCTGAATATGACGCTGAGCATGTGCACTCAACTTCTTTGGTTGACCATGGCGAGGCCTGTTCTGAGAGAAACCTGTCTTCTTATAGCATATGCCATCTTTATGTAGAGCAGCAATTCTTTTTTTCAGTTCCTCAGAGAGTTCTTTGCCATGAAGTGCCATGTTGAACTTCCAGTGACCAGTAGAGTGAGAGAGTGAGAGTGATAAATAGTGATAACACCAAATTTAACACACCTGCTCCCCATTCACACCTGAGACCTTGTAACACTAACGAGTCACATGACACTGGGGAGGGAAAATGGCTAAATGGGCCCAATTTGGACATTTTCACTCAGGGGGTATACTCATATATATGATATTTTTTAAAGGCTATGTTTTTCTCTTTAATGAGGCTTTTCGCATTACGGTTTAGTCACCCAGATTTAACCTTTGCTCTTTTTTGGAATGCACTGTGTAATACCATTGTTTAACCACTTTCCGACCAACCGCTGTCATTATACGTAGGCACTGGAACTCTATTTTGTGCACCCACTGGCCATCGGGTGAGCCAATCAGTGGTTGGGGCGGACTCGATGTCCGTCCACCACCCACGATCGTTCCCCACAGTGACGTGTAAATCACAGAACACCACCAACATTAGTAACAAAAAAATAACAATAATAAAAATGCCATAAATCTATTCCCTATTTTGTAGACGCTATAACTTTTGCGCAAACCATCAATATACGCTTATTGCGATATTTATTCTTCTACATATTTTTTGTAAAAAAAATAAAAAATTGGCCTAAACTGACGAAGTTTTTTTATATTTTTTGGGGGGACATTTATTATAGCAAAAACTAAAAAATATAGCTTTTTTTTTCAAAATTGTCCCTCTTTTTTTGTTTATAGCGTAAAAAATAAAACCGCAGAGATGATCAAATACCAACAAAAGAAAGCTCTATTTGTGGGAAAAAAAGAACATACATTTTGTTTGGGTATAGCGTCACACGTGCAATTGTCAGTTTAAGCGACGCAGTGCGGTATCGCAAAAAATGGGGTAAATCCTTCCGGTCTTTACTTAATATGCTAATAAAGCATTACCATTTGACTTCTGTGTTCAATGTTTCTAGGATTTGGTCCCAATTAGTGTCATGCAGTTCAGAAAAATTGGCTTGTTTAAAATGTTAGTGTTTTTGTGCTATCCTTTTCCTATAATTTACGCTAAATGCGATCATCCTATGATATCTAGATCCCAAGTTGTCACGTATCACTACATCAGAGATCAGATTTGGATCATTCGTAATTAATAGATCTAACAGGGCCTTCTTTCTAGTTGGGGAACCCACCAATTGGGACATGAAGTTTTCCTGTAAGACATTCATGAAATGACAGGCCTTTAACCACTTTCAGACCGGACCAATTTGCAGCCAAAGGACCAGGCCCCTTTTTGCGATTCGGCACTGCGTTGCTTTAACTGACAATTGCGCGGTCGTGCGACATGGCTCCCAAACAAAATTGGCGTCCTTTTTTTCCCACAAATAGAGCTTTCTTTTGGTGGTATTTGATCGCCCCTGCGGTTTTTATTTTTTGCGCTATAAAAAAAAAGATAAAATTATTTTTTGCTAAAAAAAATATTAAAAAAAAAAAAAAATTTCCTCAGTTTAGGCCGATACGTATTCTTCTACATATTTTTGGTAAAAAAAAATTGCAATAAGCGATTATTGATTGGTTTGCGCAGATGTTATAGCGTTTACAAGATAGGGGATAGTTTTATAGCATTTTTATTAATAATTTTTTTTTTTATTAGTAATGGCGGCGATCAGCAATTTTTATTGTGACTGCGACATCATGTCGGACACATCGGACATTTTTGACACATTTTTGGGACCATTGTCATTTATACAGCAATCAATGCTATTTAAATGCATTGATTCCTGTATAAATGACACTAGCAGTGAAGGGGTTAACCACAAGGGGGCAGTGTAGGGGTTAAGTATGCCTAGGGGTGTGTTTCTTACTGTGGGGGGGCGTGGCTGTCAGCTAGTGAATGCTGATCTCTGCTCCAATCACAGGAAGCAGAGATCAGCGTCACTAGTTGCTAGGCAGAACGGGGAGATGCTGTCTAATTCCTCATTTCCCCATTCTGCCTTCCCGTGAGACGATCGCGGGTGTCCCTGCGGCGATCGAGTCCGCGGGACCCGCGACCGGCGCGCTCCCGATGGCACGGATGGCATTAAATCGGAATTCCAGTCCCCCAAACTTTTTTTTTTAAAAGACTGCTCTGTAACTGTCTTGATCTGTAAATGAACATTGCTAACATGTCATATTTTTGGCGCTATTACTTAGTTTAAAAATAGTTATTTGCTTACTGATCTCGGAAGCAGGCAGGTTCCATTTCAGTTGTGGGCATCGGAAAACCTCTAGTGTCAGTTTCTGGGATTTCTGTGCAGCTGTCTACCCATCATGCATCACCAAATCTCGCACATGCTCAGTGATGCCGCAGGGAGCCGTCCTTCTTCCTGACAGGTTGCTATGGCAATTTTCACTTGCGGAAGTTCCCACCCCATTACTATACCTGCCAATCACAACACAGGCAGGAGAGGAGAGGTAATAGAAGACTGAATATCATGGCAATGCAGCGGCATCGCTGGGGGAGTTTTGTCCGAACACCCCCCCCCCCAGCGATGCCGCTGCATTGCCATGATAGACGTGCATGGCTTGTAATATAACTTTGTATGACATGTTCGTTTATTGTACTCTAACTGCAGGGAGAGAGGCGCTGTGACAAATGCTAGATGCTGTCTGGGTGGGCGGGGCCGAGCGGCTATCGAACATGAGCCAATAGGATGGTGTCTGGGCGGGCCGCTACGTGTATGCGGCTCCGCCCCTTTCTTAAGAAGCACAATAATTGGCTGTTCTTCGATAGCTGCTTGGCCCCGCCCACCCTGACATCATCTAAGATTTGTTTCAGCGCCTCTCTCCCTGCAGTTACACTACAATAAACAAGCATATCATACATATTACAATAGGGTGACCAGACGTCCCCGGATTGCAGAGGCGGACAGCAGTGGCATTGCTATTAGGAGTGCAACGGATCGTGGCCGATCCGTGACTGTTCGATCCGCGGAGGAAAGGCCGCGGCTTAGGCCTAGCTCCGGAGCGGCGGCCATCTTGGTACACCCGGCGGCCAATACTCTGCATTACACCCTGCCCTGCCAATACTCTGCATTAAACCCTGCCAATACTCTGCATCACCCTGCCAATACTCTGCATTACACCCTGCCCTGCCAATACTCTGCATTACACCCTGGCCATACTCTGCATTACACCCGGCCCTGCCAATACTCTGCATTACACCCTGCCCTGCCAATACTCTGCAACACCCTGCCAATAAACCCTGCCAATACTCTGCATTACACCCTGCCCTGCCAATACTCTGCATTACACTGCATTACCCTGCCAATACTCTGCATTACACCCTGCCCTGCCAATACTCTGCATTACACCCTGCCCTGCCAATACTCTGCATTACACCCTGCCCTGCCAATACTCTGCATTACACCCTGCCAATACTCTGCATTACACCCTGCCAATACTCTGCATTGCCAATACTCTGCATTACACCCTGCCCTGCCAATACTCTGCATTACATTACTCTGCATTACACCCTGCCCTGCCAATACTCTGCAATACTCTGCATTACACCCTGCCCTGCCAATACTCTGCCCTGCCAATACTCTGCATTACACCCTGCCCTGCCAATACTCTGCATTACACCCTGCCCTGCCAATACTCTGCATTGCCAATACTCTGCATTACACCCTGCCCTGCCAATACTCTGCATTGCACCCTGCCCTGCCAATACTCTGCATTAAACCCTGCCAATACTCTGCATTACACCCTGCCAATACTCTGCATTACATACTCTGCATTACACCCTGCCAATACTCTTCATTATACCCTGCCAATACTCTGCATTACACCCTGCCCTGCCAATACTCTGCATTACACCCTGCCAATACTCTGCATTACACCCTGCCAATACTCTGCATTACACCCTGCCAATACTCTGCATTACACCCTGCCAATACTCTGCATTACACCCCGCCAATACTCTGCATTACCCTGCCAATACTCTGCCACGCCCTGCCAATACTCTGCATTACACCCTGCCCTGCCAATACTCTGCATTACACCCTGCCCTGCCAATACTCTGCATTACACCCTGCCCTGCCAATACTCTGCATTACACCCTGCCCTGCCAATACTCTGCATTACACTCTGCCCTGCCAATACTCTGCATTACACCCTGCCATACCCAGCCAATACTCGGCAATACCCAGCCAATATTACAGTGGGGAGATGACGTGGATATTACAGTGGGGGAGATGGCATGGATATTACAGTGGGTGAGATGACGTGGATATTACAGTGGGGACTATATGGTGGTGGAATTTTCACAGGTTTTTGCAAATTCAATTATTATTTGCTGATCCGAAAAATTATCCGATCCGTGACTCTAATCCGAGGATCCATCCGATCCGTGAGTTTTTTGATCCGTTGCACCCCTAATTGCTATGGAGTTGCGGACCGCACCTAGGTGACACCAGAGCCGCGTTGAGAGGCTGTGTGGCCTCCCTGTCACACCTGTACAGGAGAGGAGGCAGGGCGGCATTTGCTAAAACTGATTATTAGTATTGAATCCTGCAGCTGCTGATCCTGCCGCCTCTCTGCTTCATGTGCTCCTTTCTTCTGACCAAATCATTTCCCAGCATTCCTCCCCGCAGCACTGCCTCTCCTGACAGCTGATGGGGGGTGGGGGGGTGTTGACAGCCCGCTTCCAGCTGTGTTGCCCGGAACCTTCGGAGTGCACCCTCAGTGTGTATTCCTGCCTGGTTCGCCGGCACCCAAGGAACCCCAGCAACATACAGTAGAAAGTGGCTCAGTGACTGCAGAGGTGGCTGGCGATTGGGCGAGATGTGATGAGGGAAGGGTACAGAAGTGTACTAGGAGGTATAGAAGTGTGCTGAGGGGTAAACGTGTGATGGGGTGCAAGGGTCCTGGGGGGTACCATTTATACTGGGGCACAATGTGTCGAGGGTGGAAAAATGTGCAGATGGGTGCATAAGTATGCTCTACAGAGGCGTGCTGTGTGGGGTACAGAGGCGTGCTGTGTGCGGTACACAGGTGTGCTGTGTGGGGTACACAGGTGTGGGGTTACAGAGGCGTGCTGTGTGGGGTTACAGAGGCGTGCTGTGTACGGTTACAGAGGGGTGCTGTGTGGAGGTTACAGAGGCGTGCTGTGTGGGGTACAGAGGTGTGTAGTTTACCATTTGCAAATAAAAAAAAATAATATGTCCCTGGATTTCATTTAAAAAATCTGGTCACCTTATCTTAGTACCCACCTCTCTTTTTTTTTTTTAGCGCTACCAATCAGTGCCGCTTGTGCCGCTTGTCAGTGCCATACAGATATGGCACTCATTGCCACCTGTCAGTCCCAAACTGTGCTGCGAATCAGTGCCAATCACTGCCACCCATCAGTCCAATCTATCAGTGCCAATTATTGATGGCACTCAGTGCCACCTGTAATTTCAACCTGCCACTACCCATCACTGCCACCCATCAGTGCAATCTATCAGTGCCTATCTGTCAGAGGCAAACAGTGCTGCCAATCACTGCAAACTGTCAGTGCCCATCACTGTCACCCATCAGTGCAATCTGTCAGTGTCAAACAGTCTTGCCAATCAGGGCCGATCACTTCTGCCTATAAGTGCCGCCCATCATTGCTGACAATCACTGATACAAATTAGTGCTTTCTATTAGTGCCAATCATTGCTGACTATCTGTGCCACCATTGCAGTGGCCATCAGTGATGCCTATCAGTTCACTGAGTGCAGAGATGGGGAGATGAACTCAGCAAGCAGACAGGCACAATGTCCACGGGGGGGCGGGGGGGCTGGCCTGGTGGGGCACAACTGAAATCTGTTGATGTTTATTAATGACACATGCCGATCTTTACTATAACCGACGCCACCAGCAAGAGAGCAACGCTAGTAACCGGTGCCACCAGCGAGAGAGCCATGGTGCTAATTGAAGCCTTCAGCAAGACAGCCACGCTGCTAACCTAACTGAAGTCACCAGAGAGAGAGCCGCAATGCTAACCTAACCGGAGCCACAAGAGAGAAAGCCACGCTGCTAACCCAACCGGAGCTACAAGAGAGAGCCACGCTACTAACACGGGCAACCAGAGAGAGAGCGCCACGCTGATAACAGGAGCCACCAGAGAGACAGACACGCTGCTAACCAGAGGCACCAAGGGAGCAACGCTACTAACTAGATTCATCAGAGAGAGCAACGCTGCTAAACTTAGCCACCAACAGAGAGAGAGAAAGAGAGACAGAGAGACAATGCTGTTATTTGGATGGCAAGCTGTATTGGATTTCAGCAACACATCATTTATTTCAGAGGATAAATAATTCACTTTTATTCTCATCCTGCACCTTCAGTATTCGATGGCCACTGAAAAGGGTGTTATTTTCAGATTAGATAAACATTTTATTATTTCGCCTAAAAATCAAACAATATGTCTTGCATAAAGCCAATACATCTCAGCATCTCAACAACATAAAACCTTTTTTCTAATAACTTACATTAACAAGTTATTATTATTATTATTGTTATCCGTATCTTTAAATTTTTTGTACAATTTTAATTTGTAGTACACATTTCAAAAAAAAAATTGCAGGTTTATTACATAACAATTGATTACAGATAATATAAATCAAATATAATTCTAGACAAGCAAAATTGGATGAAAGTATTCAAATGGTAAGTCTTGTATTTTTATAGAGTACAATACTATTGTTATTTGTCAAATTGTAATATTTAATAATTTTTTTTGATTTTATGCAGGAAAACAAAGAACGTTCAGAGCCCGAAGCTGGAACATCTACAAACCATACCCTGACACGGGAGGAGAGAGTGAGTCTCATCTTTGTTCAATTGTTCAGGCATACATTTTCTAAATGTATAAATTGTAATCAAAAGATAATATTTATTACTCTAAGCCCTTTTTCACACTAGGGCGACGGGGTAGTCGGCGTTAAAGCGGCGCTATTTTTAGCGGCTATTTATCGTCAATTTCGTGGCGCTATTTGGCTGCTAGCGGTGCGCTTTTACCCCTTTAGCATACGAGAAAAGGTTAAAACCGACACAAAGCACTGCCGGCAGTATAGCCATGCTGCCCATTCGTTTCTATGGGCAGGAGCGGTGGAGGGGCGGTATACACATGGCTCCTTCACTGCTCCAAACATGCTACTAGCAGGACTTTTTTTACCATCCTACCAGCGCACCACTCCAGTGTGAGAGATAGCAGCGACTCTTTCAGGGCACTTTGCTGGTGCTATTTTTAGGTGTTATAGCGCCTGCAAAGCGCCCCAGTGTGAAAGGTGTCTAATTAAGAAAGATCTAACTTTATTTTATTTTTTAAAGATAAAAATGTTGATTGCTGAAATATGGTCCCAGTATCCAGCTCTTGAAGATGATCCAGCTTTCCCCGATAATCCTGAAAGGGAGATTTCACAGGGAGAATCTTCAGCATTGTTGGAACATAGTCCTAATGAAAGAGTTGGAAACAATGCATGATGCACGTGCAACAACTGCATCGCTATGCCTACACAAGTAGAGTCGGTCTGCTGTCAGGAAAAATCAGAGGTTTCCGGATGTATTGCAGATGGAGACATCTGCATAACTGAAGCAGAAACATTCAAATTATTGATTGTCCATGATCAACATTTGCGAATCCAAAACACCATGCTACATCAGGAATCGCCACCATCTGCAGATACTGACCGCAACAGGTACAACTTTTACATTGTTTAATAAATAATTATTAAAAATATCCAAATTTTTTAGTGCACTCAACATATTATACACTATTTACATTGTGCCAACAGCACTCTCTGCAACCCAGCACTCTCCGCCCCCCAGCACTCTCAGCCCCCCAGCACTCTCAGCCCCTCAGCACTCTCAGCCCCTCAGCACTCTCAGCCCCTCAGCACTCTCTGCCACCCAGCACTCTCCGCCCCCCACCCTCCGGGAATCTCTCCGCCCCCCCCACCCCCCAGCACTCTCCGCCCCCCACCCTCCGGGAATATCTCCGCCCCCCCACCCCCTGTCCCCCAGCACTCTCCAGCCCCCACCCCACAGAACTCTCCGCCCCCCAACCCCAGCACACTCCAGCTCCTCCCTGCTCTTTGCCCCCCCCCCCCAGTGCTTTTACAGACTGGGACATGGGGCACAGGAGGGGCTGCAGACAGGGACAGGACTAGAGATCTCTCTGACCCCCTCTTTCTAACCTCCCCCTCCCTCTCTCTAACCCTCTCTCTCCCCCTCCTCTCCTCTCTCTCTACCCCTTTTGCACACCATTTCTCTACCCTCTCTCTCACCTCACTCTCCCCCTCTCGCTCACCGTCTCTCCCACCCCCTCTCACTCACAGTGTCTTGCTCCCCCTCTCCCTCCTCCTCTCGCTCTCCCCCTATCGCTCACAATATCTTGCTCCCCCTCTCACTCCCCGCTCCCCCCCCCTTTTTATATCCCCCGCTCTCTCCCCCTCCCCTCTCTCTTTGTCTCTTTCTCTCTCTCGTCTCTCTCTCCTCCTCCTCCTCCCCCCCCCTCCCTCCCCCTCTTTCCCTCCCGTTCTTTCTCTCTCTCCTCCTGCGCTTTGCTGGGACCCCCCCCCACTCTACTTCCTCTGTGGATGTGGAATGACTTCGTGACATCTCCTCCCCATTCTCCCAAGACACGGGAAATTCTTAGAGGGGTTGCCACCTTGCTGGGCCCCAGATGTTTTATTGGCTGCATATGTCTGATGGGTGAGGAGGTTGCCCTGCAAGTGGTGCTAATGAACTGTGTGCTTGATCTGTGCATCTTTTTGCAGCCATTTGTAGTGCTTGAATTTTTTTACCCATTATGGGCGTGCTTGGGGCCTCACTTGTAAGTTTTGCCTAAGGCCTCACAAAGTCTAGAAACGCCTCTGGGTGTGGGATAGGCTTCCATGAATAAATGAGTTTTCAGAGATCTCTAAAAGGTGGACAGGGTAGGGGCTGATCGGACATAATGGGTCGGGGAGTTCCATAGGATGGGAGAGGCTCTGAAGAAGTCCTGAAGGCGAGCATGGAAGGCGGTAACAAGGGAGCTAGAGAGCAGGAGGTCCTGGGAGGAGCGAAGGGGACAATTTGGGCAATATCATGCAGATGAGTTTGGTGATGTAGATGCGGCAATGTTCTGGATGCCTTTGTATGTTATGGTTAGCATTTTGAATTTTACATGGTGGGGTAGGGGGAGCCAGTGAAGGGATTGGCAGAGAGGGGCAGCAGTCACAGATCAATTAGTGAGGTGTATTAGTCTAGCAGCAGCATTCATAATAGACTTAAGGGGGAGGAGCCTGTGTAAGGTTAGGCCAATAAGGAGAGAGTTGCAGTAGCAGATTTTGCTATTTAAATAGTTAGCAATTAGTTGGGCGGAAGCAAGTTGGTGGGTGGGGCCAGTGTTCTTAATTCTTCGAGGCGCATAGCATAGAGCCATGGTCTAGATTAGAAAAAAGGTCTCTTCTCACGGTTATTAAAAATTCCAAATAATTTTATTATTGAAGTCTAATTATTACAGCCCCACTAATAGTTCATGAATAAAATTTTTTTTAGACGTTTACGTAAAACAGCTTATAGATGTTTTATTTCATGGATTTATGGATACTTGGGAAAAGGGAATCGAAGAGTTATCCCAGCTTGTGCAGTGAATGCTGTTCGCAACAAGTTTCCAGATGGGTCATATGTTGGATTTTATTATGCCTATGACTACGATGCCTTTGACATGGCCTTTTCATAAAAATTTATTTTTTGGCATTGTAAATGTTATTTTCTAATTTTTGGTAATTGTTATATAATAAATAATGTATATTATGTTATCTCTTTGATTTAAATGTGTAAAATAAACAAAGATTAGATGTTTATAACAGCTTACCTGTAAAGTCCTTTTCTTGGAGTACATCACGGGACACAGAGCACCATTGTCATAACTATGTAGGTTATACACCACCTATAGGTGGATGGTTTAGTAGCATCGGACAGTCCTCTAACCAAAATTGGAACTTCTGCTTTTCTGGTTACAAATGACACCTTGCAGGGGGGAGGTATTTTGCTCCCACTTCCGGGCATAGATACCCAAGCCACCCGCAGGTATCTACGCAACTTCCACCCCCCCCTGTATTCTGGGAGACACACGGGTCCCAGAAAACATCTGTGACCAGTGGGATAGCGCAGCACGAGTCGCACGTTCACAATAGGGAACCAGTAAGTGAAGCCGCAAAGCTGCACTTCATGATTCCCTTACCGAGGTTGGTGGTGGCACTACCTGACAGCCGAGGGACAGATCGGCTTTGGGTGCCGACATCGTGGGCGCCCTGGACATGTAAGTGTCCTTATTCTAAAAGTCATCAGCTGCAGTATTTGTAGCTGCAGATCAAAAAAAAAATGCATTACTCCCCTTTCGTAAGCATTCTGATATTATTAGCCATTTAAGGCTAATGGCCATTAGCCTATTTATAAAAAAAAATAAAACGTAACCTGCAAGGCAAAGGCATAATGAGCTAGTATGCATAGCATACTAGCTCATTATGAATGGCTTACCTGAGAACGAAGCCCCCGAAGCGTCCCTCATCCACGATCTTCTGCGCTGCCATCAAACCCGGGGTGACTTCCGGGTTTCGCCGCTCCAGCGCTGTCATTCACTGGAGCGGCGATGACGTCACTCCCCGCGCATGTGCACAAGATCGGCATATCGCCATGATCTCGGCATGCTCAGTGCGCCTGCGCGCCACTGTCTACGGCGCATGCGCCGTAGATAGCGGTGCCTTTTATTTTCTAAATATCTCCTAAACCATGTAGGTTTAGGAGATATTTATTGGACCTACAGGTAAGCCTTAATCTAGGCTTACCTGTAGGTCAAAGTGGTTTGTAAGGGTTTACAACCACTTTAACCTAGAAGGTCAATATGCAACCTTTGATAAGTTGATAATACTGGCTCATGAAATATAGGAAGATGAATAACATCCACCTGACAATCTCAATATCTGAAGGTCCACCAAGCCGTGCATGTTATAGTTTTTATTAAAACAATTTTGAAATGCCATAGCAAAACACATGTTATATCAATGAGGGTATAAACCAGTCAAGCACACTTGCAGACCATAAAACCACAGACCAACACTAGTATTGAGCCAACAGGGCTCTCGAATGGTAAGGTAAATAAACATGTAGTCCAACAGTGGAAGCTCAACCCAATGTACATTAGAGCTTATTTCAAACAATTTTAACAATAACCATTTCAAATGATCCAACCATAACCTAAAGTAATCTAGGCCTATACAACGTAAAATGCAATTTGGCCATCTTTCGTCAAGCCACTGCATAGCCACAATGGACTATTCAAAAAGTGTACCTCCACTTTTGGCTTCAACTTTTTGCCTATAAGGATATAGTCCAGGAATCTCAGTGGACAATTCTTAACCATAAACATTGTTCGATGCTTTTGCAGCTCAAATTACAAATATACATTTTTAAATATATACCGCAGTCATTTCTCACAAATAAATCGTTTTTACTTATGTGGAAATCGGGTACTATGCATTGCTATTGCAGTGCTGGTTTGGGGTCTCTCTTTAGCTATATTCCTTGGCATGTCTCTATTCTTTGAAGTCCAAGAAGTTTGCAAATTTCCATCACAGATGAGTATCCTGTCTTCTAATATTTTAAAAACATGACAGTTTGACATCCTGTTGTAGACTTTACGGACAATCCATTTCTTTCTTCCCTTTGGAAACTCCAAGTTCTTTCTTTCTATTTCTATGACTTCTCCACTTTCATCTGTTACTTTTTTTTTGGCCGGATTCCGAATTACAATATGATTATGGCACAATGCTGCTAGTTTTGTCCTTGCCTCCATTGAGTCATATCCAAAGTGTAATCTTTTGGGGCGAAATTTCAACATCATGCTGTGATAAGTTTCCAATGCACCAGTTTGACAGAAATATGTCAAGTGAGGAATGTCTTTTTTAATTGTGGGTCCAAAACAAACAAACAAAGTCAATGCATCAAAGGCTTCTGTATTTTTACAAAGCCAGCTGAATGTTTGATTGCCATTTGTTAAAAGGTGCATGTGAGCATGAATATTCCTCAGTGCCAATTTTCCAATGGTGTTCATTGACAACGTGATGTAATATGGACTCCCACTTTTGCTTAAAGAGTTCCTCATTGCCAATTGACGTACGACTACACCAATAAAAGTGATTTAAAATGGCAGCAATCCATGGTGCAATAGCTTTGCATGATTTTTTTTTTTTGACAGTTGTAACAGTTTTCGTTTCAAATTTTTAACATAGTGCCATATATCAAACTGATGGTTGATATTTTCATACAGTGGTGTAGTCATTCATTTTCTGATTCCAGTGTGGCGATCTGTGCCAAGAAAAAGAACGTCAAGGTCATCATCCAGAATTCTCTGTAGGCACTTCTGAAATCCATATTTTTCCATTGCCACAGAGGAAGTGGTCTGCGTTACTTGCACCATTTCAAAGTCTACAATTTTCCGTGAAGCGATGTCCATGAAGGTATAGGTGCAGTACTTCGCAGAGAAGCCGGGGCTGTCACACTGTCCATCCCAGCCAAAAATAAGGGTTTTGTTCCCAATTCTTTTCGTACTTCCTTTTTTTGTTTGGTCCAGTGGTAGTCAATGGCTGGAAACACGTATCTGGTTTGAAACTTGTGAAAAGGTAGTTTTCCCAAAACACATAATTTTAGAAAAATCAAACAATTCCTTAACTTTGGTAAAGCTGGACCCGGAGAGAGCACTATGGCTCCATAAATTACAACGTTTCCAGCAGCAACATTTTTTATCCTGGGTTGACTTTCCAAAAGTTTTGTATGATGATCCATTAAACAAGTGGAATACACTACCACAAGGCTTCCAAGTATTTGCTTTTCTAATTTTTTTATCCTCAAAAAACAATTAGGATAGGCACAACACATATTCAATAATAACTTGTCCAGTTGATTTTCGAAAACAAATTTTCTTTCGTTTATTACCTGCTTTTCCAAGGGATCAGTATTGTCAGGCAGAATTTAAAGTTAGTCTTCCTCAAAACTGGTATCAAATGGTTCGGTAACTTCAGATTCTGAACCATGATAACTTGGATCATCATAATAGTTTAATTTTCTTTTTTTGTTTTTTCTTTCCGTCATTGGCGTTGAAATAGCAGATGATGAAGGGGAGGGTCGTGCTAAATAATCTGTTTCAAGAGAATTAGACACATTACGTACTTTCCAGGACCGAAAAAAGGACACGTCTATGTTGGTGACCGGTGTTAATTGTTGGGAGGTGGAAGGGCAATCGAATTGTGAATACGAATGGTCTAGGTTAAACGTCTGCTCGCTGGCAATTGTAGTATAACTGTCCTCGGAAACCTGTACTGGGAAATCTAATTCCTCAGTTTGTGTACTAACATCTGAGGTTGTCAATACATTTATCTGTTTTGAGTGGCGACATTTACATTGACATATTTCACGAACTGATAATGAAGATTGTGCCGCTTCGATATTTGAAGTATTTTTACTCTGACTGGCAGCTAATGATCTTTCCCACGTTTTTATAAAGTCTCTTTTAGAAGATGTTGGAGGGAAAATGGTTGGCACAGCATCTGCCTGTAGTGTTCTCCTCGTACCTTTTGTTTGGAAGGATTCCTTCAAAATTTGTCACCTCTTTTATCAGAAAGAATCAATTCAGTAAATTCTTCAATGCAATTATCAGCCATTCCAGCATTTTGAAGCCAAATATGTATTCAATCTCTTTTTCTAGGAAAAAAAAATAATACTAATGTCTGGATGTATGTCTTTTTGGCCAGATCCATGAGGACACCCTTTAACAAAGCAGTGTGGCATTTCTTACAAAAAAATAAAAAAAATTAATTAAAATAATTTTTCTCATTTAATATAGGAAAACATAAAAAAAATGTATAAGTAAATATAATCTATACACCTTTCTTGAACCGAATACACATTTGAGACTTACTTGTAAATGTATTTTGGTGAAAATTATTATTCTCAAAAAATTTAAATATACGTTGTCCTATAAAAAAAAATGTAAACTAATTTATATATGATAATAACTTTAAATTACTTCACACGAACATTGAGACTCTTATTTTTCTACACATTCATGAACCAAAATAATAAAAAATAAAGTTAATAAAAATAGAAAAATACTATGTAGGTATTTTCTTCAACATAGCCTCTGGTCAATTTATCCTTCACATTTACAATCCAAAAAGTAAAAAAAAAAAAATTTTTTTTTTAATTAAAATCAGGAAAAAATATTTTTTTTTTAATTTGAAAAATAGTATTTTTTAAAATGTGTTAAAAAAATTTTTTTTTTCAATTAATAACACCAAAAACGTTCAGACCGGACCAATTTGCAGCCAAAGGACCATGCCCCTTTTTGCGATTCGGCACTGCGTCGCTTTAACTGACAATTTTGCGACGTGGCTCCCAAACAAAATTGACGTCCTTTTTTTCCCACAAATAGAGCTTACTTTTGGTGTTATTTGATTGCCCCTGCGGTTTTTATTTTTTGCGCTATAAACGAAAAGAGCGTCAATTTTGAAAAAAAATGCATTATTTTTTGCTATAATAAATATCCCCCAAAAATATATAAAAAAAAATTTTCCTCAGTTTAGGCCGATACGTATTCTTCTACATATTTTTTGGTAAAAAAAAAAAAATCGCAATAAGCGATTATTGATCGGTTTGCGCAGAAGTTATAGCGTTTACAAAATAGGGGATAGTTTTATAGCATTTTTATTAATATTTTTTTTTTTTATTAGTAATGGCGGTGATCTGCAATTATTTTTTGTGACTGCGACATTATGGCGGACACATCGGACATTTTTGACACATTTTTGGGACCATTGTCATTTATACAGCAATCAATGCTATTTAAATGCATTGATTCCTGTATAAATTACACTGGCAGTGAAGGGGTTAACAACAAGTGGGCAGTGTAAGGGTTAAGTATGCCTAGGGGTGTGTTTCTTACTGTGGGGGGGGCGTGGCTGTCAGCTAGTGAATGCTGATCTCTGCTCCAATCACAGGGAGCAAAGATCGGCGTCACTAGTTGCTAGGCAGAACGGGGAGATGCTGTTTATCTCGGCGTCTCCCCGTTCAGCCGTCCCGTGAGACGATCGCGGGGGTCCCCGCGGCCATCGAGTCCGCGGGGACCGTGACCGGACTCACGGGGGTCCCGACCGGCGCGGGAGCGCGCCACTCCCGGCGCGCTCCCGATGGCACGGACAGGCAGAAAGGAGGGACTTATATATACGCCCTCCTGCCTGTCCGTGCCATTCTGCCGACGTATATCGTTGTGCGCCGGTCGGCAAGTGGTTAATATAGCACAGTACAACATGAACATGTCCTTTTTTTTTTAATATTGACACCATTTAAATTTTTTTGGGGTCTTTGAAAAAATGTCTACAATTCTAAAATGTTCTCTTTATGTTTAATTTACATACCAATTTATGGCTAATATTATTCTTGTTTAAAAAAATATATAATAGACTAAACAAAGTTTAAGAATAAAATTAACTTCATTATTGATCAACAATTACAATTAACACAAATCCAAATCCTAGAAGTATAGAGAGCGAGAGCCAGAGATAGAGCGAGAGCCAGAGACAGAGTGAGAGCCAGAGCCAGAGCGAGAGCCAGAGCCAGAGCGAGAGCCAGAGCCAGAGCCAGAGCCAGAGCGAGAGCGAGAGCCAGAGCGAGAGCCAGAGCGAGAGCGAGAGCCAGAGCGAGAGCGAGAGACAGAGCGAGAGACAGAGCGAGAGACAGAGACAGAGCGAGAGCCAGAGCGAGAGAGACAGAGAGACAGAGCGAGAGACAGAGCGAGAGACAGAGAGACAGAGCGAGAGACAGAGCGAGAGACAGAGCGAGAGACAGAGACAGAGCGAGAGCCAGAGCGAGAGCGAGAGCCAGAGCGAGAGACAGAGCAAGAGACAGAGCGAGAGACAGAGTGAGAGCCAGAGCGAGAGAGAGAGCGAGAGCGAGAGACAGAGCGAGAGCGAGAGACAGAGCGAGAGAGAGAGAGAGCGAGAGCGAGAGACAGAGCGAGAGACAGAGCGAGAGCGAGAGACAGAGCGAGAGCCAGAGAGAGAGCCAGAGCGAGAGACAGAGCGAGAGCGAGAGACAGAGCGAGAGACAGAGCGAGAGACAGAGCGAGAGACAGAGCGAGAGCCAGAGCGAGAGACAGAGCGAGAGCCAGAGCGAGAGCCAGAGCGAGAGAGCCAGAGCGAGAGCCAGAGACAGAGCGAGAGACAGAGCGAGAGCCAGAGCCAGAGACAGAGCGAGAGCCAGAGCGAGAGCCAGACAGAGCGAGAGACAGAGCGAGAGAGAGCGAGAGCGAGAGACAGAGCGAGAGCGAGAGCCAGAGCGAGAGACAGAGAGAGAGCGAGAGACAGAGCGAGAGACAGAGCGAGAGACAGAGCGAGAGCGAGAGCGAGAGCCAGAGAGAGAGCGAGAGACAGAGCGAGAGCCAGAGCGAGAGCGAGAGCGAGAGACAGAGCGAGAGCGAGAGACAGAGCGAGAGCCAGAGCCAGAGACAGAGCGAGAGACAGAGACAGAGCGAGAGCCAGAGCGAGAGCCAGAGACAGAGCGAGAGCCAGAGCGAGAGCCAGAGACAGAGCGAGACAGCGAGAGACAGAGAGAGAGAGCGAGAGACAGAGACAGAGCGAGAGCGAGAGACAGAGAGAGAGCGAGAGACAGAGCGAGAGACAGAGACAGAGCGAGAGACAGAGCGAGAGACAGAGCGAGAGCGAGAGCAGAGAGAGAGACAGAGCGAGAGACAGAGAGAGAGACAGAGCGAGAGAGCAGGGAGCGAGAGACAGAGCGAGAGAGAGACAGAGAGAGAGACAGAGAGAGAGCGAGAGACAGAGAGAGAGCGAGAGACAGAGAGAGAGACAGAGCGAGAGCGAGAGACAGAGCGAGAGACAGAGCGAGAGACAGAGAGAGCGAGAGAGAGAGCGAGAGACAGAGCGAGAGACAGAGCGAGAGACAGAGCGAGAGACAG
>CM053036.1:186428750-186465114 GCA_028564925.1 Lithobates sylvaticus
TCATGTGGGCCAACTTGGCTAAATCAAAGTATTTTAAGTGAAATTAAAGTGAAATGTCCAATATTCAGTGTAGTTCAGCCATGTCCATTTTCAGTGCATTGTCTCGCTATCTCAAGTTCCAAAATTAGGAGGTATGGATCCATACCCAGTTTCTGAATGGTAGACTGCAACAGCCAATTACATTAATGTATCAATATAATTTTCTGTGAAACACACAAATATATTTTGGGCAATGCATCATACAAAATTGACTAAAGTTTCTAAAACATACAGTAGGTAAAATTTGTCCAGTTTGTCCTACAGAAAATTAATTCTTGGCTTGTATATTACACCATCGCTATGCTGGAAGGTTATCAGCTGTTAGGGTAATAGCTAAAATCAGCAAAGATGATCACAGAAGGCGATATGGTGCAAAGGCTTGATACAATGCTCGACTGATCCAGACACTTTTTCCCACTGAGAGAAATCTGTGATTTACAATGATTTTTTTCTTTTAGAAAGCAACATAATTTACAGAGAAGCCGTTGCCTCCAAGAATATGCATTCATATTGCATTCATATTCCAACAGAGCCATCACACATCATTTATGATCTATAAGATATAAACTGTAGGCAAAAATATTCTCTATGACATGATCTCTAAGACACTCATAACCAAAAAGCCTAAATAGTATGGGTATACTATTGCTAACACTTAAAATCTGTTTTCAGTAGTGCTTATTGTATCTTATTGTGATTTAGGGCCCATTCTTGCCGCCGGTAATGTATGTTACATGTGTTGGTGCACTGTTGTGCTATTCATTTTAAACAGACTCAACAGATGTGCAACACACAGCAGCGCATCACAGAGTCTAGTTCAGTGCGATGTACTATGAAAAATGCAGCTCTCACTTTTTTTTTAATGAACTGCAGCCCTTTTATTTTCATAATGCGGCCTACAAAACATGCCTCAATGCACAAAAATACATGTGTATTAGAGCAGTGCAATGGGGTGTGAATGGGCATTCAATTGGCTGTTTCCTTTACCCAGTCTGTATACTATTAACCTGAATAGTGCTGTGGAGATTTTTGCTTTATAAGATAGTGTAGTCTATACCAGCATTCGGCAGCCAGTGGTTCGTGGACCACTGATGGTTCACAAGAGGATCTTGGTGGTCCCCAGGGGTTTTGCCACAAATCAACATTGTGGCGGATGCATACTGCCCAATGTTGTTTGCAGTGTTGTTCTCAATGCATGCTGACAGTCAATATTGTCAGCTCGCATTGATACCTGATGCCTCCATACTTATCTATGTCTTTTTGGACCTTGCTTTGTGCACTGGTGCGCAGTCATGTTAGACCAGGAAAGGATCATCACCAAACTGTTCCCACAAAGTTCAATCAATGTTCCCACAAAGTTGTGAGCATAAAATTGTCTAAATGGTTGCTGATGCCTTAAAGGGGTTGTAATCCTATGCAGTAAGGTGAAAAAACTTCTGACAGTGACCAGTCCCCCAGCCCCCTTGTTTTACTCACCTGAGCCCTTCGATCTCTCGGCGGAGATGCACTGTACCTCTTTGCCCGGGGTTCCGGCTCTTTATTAGATAGATTGATAGCAGCGCAGCCATTGGCTCCTGCTGCTGTCAATCAAATCCAATGATGCGGGCGCCTGGGGGAAGGGCCGAGTCCTGCATTCTGCGTCTATGGATGCAAATGCTGGACTCCGGAGCGCGCCCGCAAGGTAACCCCCCCCCCCAGGAGAGCGTTTCTCCTAGGGGGTTATGCGATGCGGGGAGGAGCTGATAGTGCCGCCAGGGGGACTCCAGAAGACGATGATCAGGGTCGCTCTGTGCAAAACGAACTGCACAGTGGAGGTAAGTATGACGTGTTTGTTATTTAAAAAAAAAAAAAAGACACAAGCCTTTACAATCACTTTAAGAGTTCCCTTCACTGGAACTAAGGGGCCAAGCCCAACCCCTGAAAAACAACCCCACACCTAATCCCCCCTCCACCAAATGATTTGGACCAGTGCACAAAGCAAGGTCCATAAAGACATGGATGAGTGAGTTGGGGGTGGAAGAACATAGCTGGCCTGCACCTGACCTCAACCCGATAGAACACCTTTGGGATGAATTAGAGTGGAGACTGCGAACCGGCTTTCTTGTCAAACATCAGTGCCTGACCTCACTAATGCGCTTCTGGAAGAATGGTCAAACATTCCCATAGACACACTCCTAAACCTTGTGGGCAGCCTTCCCAGAAGAGTTGAAGCTGTTATAGCTGCAAAGGGTGGGCCAACTCAATGTTGAACCCTACAGACTAAGTTCATGTGCGTGTAAATGTAGGTAAATGTAAATGTAGGTGTCCCAATACTTCTGTTACAATAGTAAATATATATATATATATATATATATACATACAATATCTATCTATCGATCTATCTATCTATCTATCTATCTATCTATCTATCTATCTATCTATCTATCTATCTATCTCTATATATATATATATATATATATATATATATATATATATATATATATATATATACACAGTTGTGGCCATAAGTTTACATACCCTGGCAGACTTTATGATTTCTTGGCCTTTTTTCAGAGAATATGAATGATAACACAAAAACTTTTCTTTCACTCATGGTTAGTGTTTAAGCCATTTATCAATCAACTGTGTTTACTCTTTTTAACCACTTCACCCCTGGAAGATTTTACCCCCTCCTGACCAGAGCACTTTTTACAATTTGGCACTGCGTTTCTGACAATTGCGCGGTCATTTAATGCTGTACCCAAATTAAAGTTGCTTTCTTTTTTTTCCCACAAAGAGAGCTTTTTTTTTGATCACCTCTGCAGTTTTGCTCTATAAACATAAAAAAAAAAGAGCGACAATTTTGAAAAAAAAAACTATATTTTTAACTTTTTGCTATAATAAATATCCCCCAAATTAAAAAAAAATAATAATTTATTCTTCTACATATTTTTGGTAAAAAAAAAATTGCAATAAGCGTATATTGATTGGTTTGCCCAATCAAAATGTTTTACTGGCATTGGAGGTGATCTACGATTTTTAGCAGTATTACGACATTGCGACGGACAGATCGGATACTTTTGACACATTTTTGGGACCATTGACGATTGACAATTATACAGCGATCAGTGCTATAAAAATTCACTGATTACTGTGTAAATGTCACTGGCAGGGAAGGAGTTAACACTAGGGGACGATCAAAGGGTTAAATGTGTGTTCTAACTGTATGGGGATAGGACTGAGTAAAAGAGGAGAAATATCGCTGTTCCTACTTACTAGGAACAAACGAAATGTCTCCTCTCCTCTGACAGTACAGGGATTTGTGTGTTTACACACACAAATCTCCATGCTGGCACTTGTGCACACGATCGCGCGTGGTCAGCGGCAATCACAACCGCATCGGGTCCCCCGCCGTGCAGCGGTCGCATCTCCGGCAGAACGCGTGCGCCCTCTGGTGGCAGAAAATGGGAAGGACGTACCCTTACAGGGTTTCTCCCTGGACAGACATTCTGCCGCAGTATATCTGCCTGAGCCGGTCGGGAACCGGTTAAATCATAATCACAACAGAAACTACTCAAATGACCCTGATCAAAAGTTTACATACCCAAGTTCTTAATACCACGTATTGCCCTCTTTAACATCAATGACAGCTTGAAGTCTTTTGTGGTATTTGTGGATGAGGCTCTTTATCTTCCCAAATGGTAAAGCTGCCCATTCCTCTTGGCAAAATTCCTCCAGTTCCTGTAAATCTTGGGCTGTCTTGCATAGACTGCACGTTTGAGATCTCCCCAGAGTGGCTCAATGATATTGAGGTCAGGAGACTGAGAACCTTCACTTTATTCTGCTGTAGCCAATGACAGGTCGACTTGGCCTTGTGTTTTTTTATCATTGTCATGTTGGAATGTCCAAGTACGTCCCATGTGCAGCTTCCTGGCTGAGGAAGGCAAATGTTCCTCCAATATTTTTTATAACATACTGCATTCATCTTGCCATCAATTTTGACCAAATTTCCTGTGCTTTTGTAGCTCACGCATCCTCAAAACATCAGCAATCCACCTCCGTGTTTCACAGAAGGAATGATGGACCTTTCATCATAGGCCTTGTTGACTCCTCTCCAAATGAAGCGTTTACGGTTGCGGCCAAAAAGCTAAATTTTGGTCTCATGACTACAAATTACTTTGTGCCAGAAGGTTTGAGGCTTGTCTTTGTGCTGTTTGCAGTATTGTATCTTAAAAACAGCCACATCACATGTTTTTCAGAGAGTCCTGTATTTCAATTGAAGTTATTTTTGGTTTTTTCTTTGCATAACAACTGTAGCTGAAATTTTAGTTGGTCTACCTGACCGTGGTTTGGTTTCAACTGCCCCCCTGATTTTTCACTTCTTGATTAGAGTTTGATCACTGCTGTTGGCATTCTCAATTCCTTGGATATCTTTTTATATCCCTTTCCTGTTTTATACAGTTCAACTACCTTTTCCTGCAGATCCTTTGAAAATAATTTTGCTTTCCCCATGACTCAGAATGCAGAAACGTTAGTGCAGCACTGGATGAAAGATGCAAGGGTCTGTCAGGAGTCCACAAACTCACTAATTACAAGCAAGCAGATCACAGGTGAGGATGGGTACCGTTAATAGCCATTCAAACCCCTTTGTGTCAACTTTTGTGCATGTTATCAGGCCAAAATCACCAGGGTATGTAAAACTTTGATCAGGCTAATTTGGGTAGTTTCTGTTGCCATTATGATTTAAAAAGAGTAAACACAGTTGATTGATTAAAAAAAAATGGCTTCAGCCAAACACTAACTATGAGTGAAAGAAATGTTTTTGTGTTATCATTCATATTCTCAAAAAAATGGCCAAGAAACATAAATTCTGCCAGGGTATGCAAACTTATGAGCACAACTGTATGTGCCCAGTAAGCAAGTGGTTAAAATGTTTGTGTTTTATATTGAAAAAAAAAGGACCATATGGCTAGGGTAATATATTTTTCTGCCTCACAAAGCTTGCTAAAGAATTCCAAGTATTTTAAAGCTGAGCTCTAGGCAAACGGCTAAATTATAGATAATTTGAGAATCACAAACTGCACGAGTGCTCCACTTTCATTAGTCACTTTGTGATCATTGCACTTTCTTAAAGTGTCACTAAACCCACATCATAAAAAACTATCAAATGCCGTATTACACACTCAGTCACTATGAGATTATTTTTCTGTAGTCTACAAAAAACCTTTGCTATCCCCTCAAAATAACAGAAAAACCTGATTAATCCTGCTGCTCTCTATCTCTACCTTCTGTCTATGTCCCCAATTTAGCTAGGGATTTTGCAGAACAGTGTTGGCAGTGTTTTAAGTGAGTGTCTATGTTGAGCGTTTTCCTCCTCATCACATCTGAGCAGCCCATGTGACTATAGAGTCTCACATGTGGGTGTTTGCACAGTGTTAGATGACAGCCCACTTACTCCCTCCTCCTCCTCCATGCCCACTAATCAGTTATACACAATGGGAGCGGGATATTACTTGTAGATTGATGGAGGCTTCACCTTCCATTTCTAAGACACAGGGTGACTGGCAGAAATCCACCCACACCATGTTATTGCCAAGAAATATTGTATTTTTCGCTCCATAAGACGCACCTGACCATAAGACGCACCTAGGTTTTAGAGAAGAAAAAAAATATTCTGAAACAAATGGCTGCGGGTCCTGCTGGGAGCTGGCTGCTGACCCGTGGGTCCTGCCAGCTGCTGACCCGTGGGCCCTGCCAGCTGCTGACCTGTGGGCTTTTCAGCCAAACAATAACCACGAGTGAAAGAAAGTTTTTTGTGTTATCATTCATATTCTCTGAAAAACGGTCAAGAAATCATAAATTCTGCCAGGGTATGTAAACTTATGAGCACAACTGTATATAGACATATATATATATATATAATATATATATATATATATATATATACATATATATCTTTTCATGTGACAACACTGAAGAAATTACACTTTGCTAAAATGTAAAGTAGTGAGTGTACAGCTTGTATAACAGTTTAAATTAGCTGTCCCCTCAAAATAATTCAACACACAGCCATTAATGTTGAAACCGCTGGCAACAAAAGTGAGTACACCCCTAAATGAAAACGTCTAAAGTGGGCCCAATCAGCCATTTTCCCTCCCCAGTGCCATGTGACTCATTAGTGTTACAAGGTCTCACTAATGGGGAGCAGGTGTGTTAAATTTGGTGTTATCGCTCTCACTCTCTCATATTGGTCACTGGAAGTTCAACATGGCACCTCATGGCAAAGAACTCTCTGAGGATCTGAAAAAAAAGAATTGTTTATCTACATAAAGATGGCCTATGCTATAAGAAGATTGACAAGACCCTGAAACTAAGCTGCAGGACAGTGGCCAAGACCATACAGTGGTTTAACAGGACAGGTTCCACTCAGAACAGGCCTCGCCATGGTTGACCAAATAAGTTGAGTTACACGTGCTCAGTGTCATATCCAGAGGTTGTCTTTTGGAAATAGACGTATAAGTGCTGCCAGCATTGCTGCAGAGGTTGAAGGGGTCAGCCTGTCAGTGCTCAGACCATACGCTACACACTGCATCAAATTGGCTGTCGTCCCAGAAGGAAGCCTCTTATAAAGATGATGTACAAGAATGCCCACAAACAGTTTGCTGAAGACAAGCAGACTAAGGACATGGATTACTGGAACCATGTCCTGTGGTGAGATGAGATCAAGATAAACGTATTTGGTTCAGATGGTGTCAAGCAGGTGAGGAGTACAAAAACAAGTGTGTCTTGCCTACAGTCAGGCATGGTGGTGGGAGTGTCATGGTCTGGGGCTGCATGAGTGCTGCCGGTACTGGGAAGCTACAAGTTCATTGAGGGAACCATGAATGCCAATATGTACTGTGACATACTGAAGCAGAGCATGATCCCCTCCCTTCGGAGACTGGGCCGCAGGGCAGTATTCCAACATGATAACGACCCCAAACACACCTCCAAGATGACCACTGCCTTGCTGCCTTGCACTGGCCAAGCATGTCACCAGACCTAAACCCTTTTGAGCATCTGTGGGGCATCCTCAAATGGAAGGCGGAGGAGTGCAAGGTCTCTAACATCCACCATCTCCATGATGTCGTCATGGAGGAGTGGAAGAGGACTCCAGTGACAACCTGTGAAGCTCTGGTCAACTCCACGCCCAAGAGGGTTAAGGCAGTGCTGGAAAATAATGGTGGCCACACAAAATATTGACACTTTGGGCCCAATTTGGACATTTTCACAATTTTGTAAATATTTTATTATATGGTTTCATGTGACAATATTGAAAAAAATGACACTTTGCTACAATGTTGTGAGTGTACAGCTTGTATAACAGTGTAACAGTATAACAGTTTGTTGCCAGCGGTTTAGACATTAATGGCTGTGTGTTGAGTTATGTTGAGGGGACAGCAAATTTACACTGTTATACAAGCTGTACACTCACTACTTTACATTGTAGCAAAGTGTCATTTTTTTCAATATTGTCACATGAAACCATATAATAAAATATTTACAAAATTGTGAAAGGTGTACTCACTTTTGTGAGATACTGTACATTGTATATAACATTTCATAAATTAACTTACACAAAAACAACTAATATATTGGTATAGATGTAATTACTATCTATACTATTATGGTGGTACGGTAGAATAGCCATATTGCCAGCAGATGGGGCTATTTCCTTGTACAATATGATATCCTTTTGCTGCCTGACTTGCAAATTTCTTAACAACCTAAGCTATTTGCTTACTAACCCTATGCTTTATTTTAGTTAAAATGTGTTGGGTAATTTAAGTGGTTTATTTAAATCATAATCACCATTTGAAAAATAAAAGTAGGTGTTATTACTGATTATGCAGACACAAGGCAAACATAGTGCAGTTATGAACAGGGTTGGGCCTTTGTTTACACTGGACATTTTGTAACATTTTAGAATACCCCCACCTTGAAAAAAAAAGTTTTGCTCTCTACTGTAGCCACTGTAATAAAGCTGACAGTCAGAAAGGTGACTTAATGCTCTGATATTCTCCCCTTCATCCTTGTTACATGTTTACAATATTCTCAGTATACCAAATGCTAAATATGCACATATTGCAGAATACACAGCAGAGCAGACCGGCCATTTTCTCTTATGGTAAAAGCACAACACAGAACTTGTTTCTAAGATATATTTTTTTTGCAAAGATTTTTAATCTTTCCCTAATACAAGCTAGTATTATATCTTGTTTAAAGTAGTTATCATCCCTGACCCAAAAAAGATTGAGAGTTTAAATGATTATTGGCCAATTGCACTCACTAAGACCCCTTTCACACTGAGCCGCCTCGGGCACCAGTGGTAAAGCGGCGTTATTTTACGCTAGCAGGGCGGTTTTAACCCCCGCTAGTGGCCGAGAAGGGGTTAAATCCGCCCGCAAAACGCTGCTGCAGTGGCGCTTTGCCGGCGGTATATCAGCGCTGCCCCATAGTTTTCAATGGGCAGGGGTGCTTTAGGAGCGGTGAGTCCACCGCTCCTAATGCGCTCCAAAGAAGCTGCTTTTTCTGATGCCCCTGCCAGCGCACCGCTCCAGTGTGAAAGCCCTCGGGCTTTTACACTGGAGTGAATGGAGCCACTGTTTCAGGGCACTTTGCAGGCGCTATTTTTAACGCTATAGCGCCCGCAAAGCGCCTCAGTGTGAAAGGGGTCTTAGGTACGGTAATTATAAAATGTATGTAAAGCTTGGTCTTACAGTGTATTAGACCCCTTTCACACTGTGGTACTAGAAAACTGTCCATTAAAGCGTTGGGCGTTTTTGCAGTGCTTTTGCTGCACTTTTGCGGTGTTAGCAGTGCGCTTTTTTTAAGGTCACGTGTCTAAAAAAAAACAACATTTTGCAGCGATTTTCATTCGCTTTTCAAGCGATTCCCATTCATTTCAATGGAGAGGGGCGTTTTTGATGAGCTTTTTTAAGCGCTCCAAACATGCTCCAAAGATGCTGCTTGCAGGACTTTTTTCACCACCGCCCCAGTGTGAAATCATCCATTGAAATTAATGGGAAGCCTGAAAAACACTTCAGTGTGAAAGGAGCCTTAAAGTTACCTGATACTTTGGATTCTTACTAATTTTCTTAAAGAGCAGATAGGTCTTTGGAAGATGGGAGGGGAACATCACAGCACAACCCACATACAGGGGGTCCCCGACTTACAAACATCCGACTTACAAACAACTCCTACTTACAAACGGAGGGAGACAACAGGAAGTGAGAGGAAATCCACCCCTAGGAAGGGAAATTCACTCCTGTAAGAGTTAATATGGGAAAAAGGTGTCTCCACTGATGCTTTATCACCAGTCCATGCTTCCCTAACAACCCAAAATTTTAAAAATCCAATTGTCATTGGGACAGAAGGTGAGGTGAAATCTTCTGAACAGGGGCACAGACAGCAAAACAAATGTTACAGCGGTGATAACCCTTCTCTATGTTATCTAAAAAACGTAAAAATAGATTTTTTGGCTGGAGCTACACTTAAAAAATGTACCTGTTCCGACTTACAAACAGATTCAACTTAAGAACAACCCTACAGTCCCTATCTTGTTTGTAACCCAGGGACCCACTGTATGGTGTAGTAGTTAAAAACTCTTGACAGGGGGGGCGTGGCTTGGCGCGCAGCGGAGATGGTCGCATAAGAGAGGAGCTCCGTCAGACCTAAGGCCCTAAGCACCTTTTCTGCCGAAATAACAGCTGATAATGAGCAAGCAGACCCGCTCTACTCAGCACACACGATCCCGCAGATCTACCGCTGCCTCCGCGGGGAGGAATATCACGGAACTCTTCAAGAACCAGGCCGCGGTTCAGCGGATCTCGGCGGGAGGGAAAATGGCGCCAGTGCACCACGAGGAGGACATGTCTGAGGACTCCCAGCCTGCAAGTGAGGAGAACGGTAGGAGGAATACCCGTACAGATCACCCCCTTACCTATTCAGACATGTCGGGCTTCGCAGCCGACATTAAAGCCTCTTTCTCCGCCGCCATTACCGACCTAAAGACTAATCTGCTAGTCCTTACAGAAAAGATGGTGTCATGGATATACAGATTCCAGAACTGCAGCAAGGCTGAGGCGCATCCCGGCCAGCAGGCGCCCATCGGCTTTGGCGCCAGTGGGCCTTTAAAAAGGGCTTCCACTGTTCAGCTCTTGCTGGTTGATCTGTAGTCTTTCCTGGGACCCGCCCCTGTATCTGCATCTGATCTCACACCTGACCTGGCTTCCTGACCACGCTGCACTCTCCTCTCCTGATCTCTGGCTGCCATTTGACCTTGCTTGTTTACCTGCATACCTGATCTCCGTTGCCGACTAAGCCTGGACTCTGACCATCCCTTGTCTGCCGATTCTGTCTGATCTGATCCGCTGTGTATGACCTGGCTTGTCTGACCTTGTTCCTGCCCGCTGTGTGCACCTGCATCCTGCTGACCTGCATCCTGCGCACCTGCATCCTGCCGACCTGCATCCTGCGCACCTGCATCCTGCCGACCTGCATCCTGTGCACCTGCATCCTGCTGACCTGCATCCTGCGCACCTGCATCCTGCTGACCTGCATCCTGCTGACCTGCATCCTGCATCCTGCTGACCTGCATCCTGCGCACCTGCATCCTGCTGACCTGCATCCTGCACCTGCATCCTGCGCACCTGCATCCTGCTGACCTGCATCCTGCGCACCTCCATCCTGCTGACCAGCATCCTGCGCACCTGCATCCTGCTGACCTGCATCTTGCGCACCTGCATCCAGCCGACCTGCGTTCCTCAGCACTCCCCAGTGGTCATCATCTCCAGCTTCGGAGAACTCTGCAGGCACTCCTACCTCACTGTGCTCCTACGGTCACTGTCCCCAACTCCAGTGTCCCAGGAACCAGGGCTGTACGAGAGGTCTCCCTCTGCACGTCAGGCTCACCCACAAGGTACGTGTCAGTATCAACCAGCCATGCCTGAGCCTGCAAGAGGGACCTCCGTTACTGAGGAGGTCTGCCAACTCCTCTCAGCCCTCACTCACGAGGTGAAGTGTCTCCAGGACAGTTATGAACGCCTAACAGGACATATGCAGGACCAGGCAAACTTCCCTCTCAGTGGAAGGTCATCAGAAGCTACCTCCGCACTCCCAGCAATGATGTTGCCTCCCGAGCCAAGGGTCCCAATTCCGGAGAAATTCTCTGGGGATCGAAACAAGTTCCGGACTTTCCGCAATGCATGCGAGTTATACTTCTCCCTACTACCCTTAACCTTTTCGCAGGAGACCACCAAAGTGGGGTTTGTTGTTTCACTTCTGTTAGGACAACCACAAGCTTGGGCCCACCATTTGCTGGAAGAACGCCATGCTTCTCTGGACTCCTTGTCATCCTTCTTCAGCGCTATGTCGCTCCTTTACGATGACCCCCAACGGACTACTACTGCCGAAGCTGCCCTTAGCACGCTCAAACAAGGCCGCAGAGCGGTGGAGGATTACATAACTGACTTTAGGCGCTGGAGCGCAGACACCCTATGGAATCATGCAGCCTTACGGCACCAGTTCCGCTTAGGTCTATCAGAAGGGTTAAAGGATGAGTTGGCTCGGGTCGGTATACCAGATTCTCTGGAATCCTTGATCGCCCTAACTACACAGATAGACCGTCGTCTTCGGGAACGCAGGATGGAGAGGGTGAGCCAACAGCCCCGATCGAACTGGATGTTATCTCAAGTGGCCACCACCTCTCGTCTTGCCTCCTCCAGACCAACTCCAGTTAATCCTGCACCAGACTCTCCTAAATATGGGCAGGCCGGATCGACAAGACCCTCATTGTCCGCAGAGGAACGCCTGCGTCGGCAACTGCTCAACCTCTGCCTGTACTGCGGGGGTACCGGCCACTATGTGCATTCATGCCCTGCCAAGCACCGTAGATACTTATCCGTCTCTTCTCCTGGTCACCCGGTACCCTCCACCAATTCTACTCACCTGGCTCTTCCTATCACCTTTATGTTTCCTGAAAGAACTGTGTCAGTTACCGCAATAATAGACTCTGGGGCATGCAGTTGTTTTATTGATCTGAACTTTGCAAACCAACAGCGCATCCCGCTTCAGCACAGAGCTCAAGGACTTTCCATCTTCCTGGCTGATGGATCCCGTATAAAATCTGGCCAAGTGACCCAGGAAACTCCTTCATTGACTGTAGTTACTGCTTCAAACCACAAGGAACTGCTGAAACTTGATGCCATTGCATCCCCTCTGTTTCCAGTCATCTTGGGCTTACCGTGGCTTCAGGCCCACAACCCGCAAATTAACTGGGGCTCCGGAGAGATCAAGTTTCAGTCCCTCTACTGTCAAAACCACTGCCTTCCTCCCAGGGTACCTGGCCCCTTACTATGCTTGGAAGCTGACTTGCAATTACGCACAGTAGTCCCTGAACCATACCACGAGTTCTTAGACGTCTTTAGCAAGCGAGGGGCAGAGACCCTTCCTCCCCATCGCTCCTATGATTGCCCGATCGAGCTATTACCCGGAGCAGAGATCCCTTTTGGTCGGATTTTTCCCCTATCCGAGCGGGAGTTGGAGGTGTTAAAAGAGTATGTCGACGAAAATTTGGAGAGGGGGTTCATCCGGCCGTCCACCTCTCCAGCTGGGGCAGGAATCTTTTTTGTGGAGAAAAAGGACCACTCACTTCGTCCCTGTGTAGACTACCGGGAACTGAACAAGATCACGGTTAAAAACCGGTATCCTCTACCCTTGGTGCCTGAGCTTTTCCAGAGATTAAGAACTACTGCTGTGTTCACCAAGCTAGATCTTCGAGGGGCCTACAATTTGGTCCGTATTCGCTCTGGGGACGAGTGGAAGACGGCCTTCCGTACCAGGTTTGGCCACTTCGAATACCTAGTGATGCCCTTTGGCCTGTGTAATGCCCCTGCTACCTTCCAGCACCTGATAAATGATATCCTCAGAGATTACCTCGATATCTTCGTAATAGCCTATTTAGACGACATCCTGATCTTTTCTACATCCCTGGATCAACACCGGAAACACGTCAAGATGGTACTCTGCCGTCTCCGTCAGCATGGGCTATATGCCAAACCAGAAAAATGTGAGTTTGAGCGGCAGAGTATCCAGTTTTTGGGCTTAGTGATATCCACGGAAGGGTTCAAGATGGACCCACAAAAGGTCACAGCAGTTCTGGACTGGCCTGCACCTTCTGACAAGAAGGGGGTGCAACGTTTTGTTGGCTTTGCCAATTTTTACAGAAGGTTTATTAAAGGATTTTCTGCAATCATTTCCCCGATTACCCAGCTAACCAAGCAGAACGTCCGATTCCACTGGAACTCTGAGGCACAAGCCGCCTTCTCTACCTTAAAGGGACTGTTTACCTCTGCCCCCATCCTAAGCCACCCGGATCCTTCTCTCCCCTATCTGCTTGAGGTCGACGCCTCAGAAACAGCTGTGGGGGCAGTTATCTCTCAGCGCCAAGGACTTAAGGATCTTATGCACCCCATAGCCTTCTTCTCCCGTAAACTCTCATCTGCCGAGAGGAATTACGACGTGGGTGACCGCGAACTTTTGGCCATTAAGGCCGCGCTCGAAGAATGGCGATACCTGCTGGAGGGAGCGGCTCATCCCATACTCATATATACAGATCACAAAAATCTGGAATATTTACGAACGGCCAAACGTCTAAGACCACGCCAGGCTCGGTGGGCGCTATTCTTTTCCAGATTTACTTTTCATATAACTTACAGGCCAGGATCAAAGAACATCAAGCCCGACGCTCTTTCGCGTATGTATGATGACCCCAAAGAAACCTCAGTTCCGGACACTATTCTATCGGAGGGCAATTTCTTACTTCTTCAGACGGACCTGATGTCCGGTTTAAAACAAGCCTCTGTGGGGGTGCCCTGTCCACCCGGAGTAACTCTGATACCCAAGGACGGTTTGCTTTGGAAAGACAGTAAAATTTTCGTGCCTGAGAGATGTCAAACCAAAGTTCTGAGCCTGTGTCACGACCACCCTCTAGCCGGACATTTTGGGGTCCACAAGACTCTCGAATTAACCCAGCGCATGTTCTGGTGGCCGAAGCTCGAGAAGGACTGTAAGGAATACGTCAAGTCTTGTGTTACCTGTACCCAAAATAAGTCTGCTAGAACCAAGTCCTGGGGTCTTCTCAAACCACTACCAATTCCCGACAGGCCTTGGAGCGAGATTGCCATGGATTTTATAGTGGAGCTACCCCCTTCTGAAGGACATACAGCCATTTTTGTAGTGGTCGACCGCCTGTCCAAGATGGCCCACTTTATACCCCTGAAGAACACACCTTCTGCTGTAGAGACCGCCCGAGTGTTTATCCGGGAGATTGTGAGGCTGCATGGGGTACCAACAAACATCGTATCGGACAGGGGGGTCCAGTTTACCTCTCGTTTCTGGAGGTCACTATGCCAGATCCTGAAAATCGAACTCTCCATGTCTTCTGCCTTCCACCCTCAGACCAATGGACAAACTGAGAGAACGAATCAGACTCTGGAACAGTACATCCGTTGTTTTACCTCATTTGTCCAGGACGATTGGGTAGCACTTTTGCCCCTAGCAGAATTTGCCTTTAATAACGCCTGCCACTCAGTTACAGGACAGTCACCATTCTTTGCGAACTACGGCTTCCACCCTGTCTTCCTGCCTAACATTATCCCAGAATCTCCAGTCCCAGCAGTACAAACCACTGTCGAGTTTCTAGGTCGCAATAATAAGTTGTTGCAAGAAACCATGGCCAAAGCACAGGCAACTAACAAGAGACTGTATGATAGGAAGAGAAGAGGGGAATTATGTCTCCAACCAGGAGACCAGGTGTGGTTATCTACCACCAATCTCAAGATGGCTTGTCCTTCAAAAAAACTGGCACCCAAATTTATTGGCCCCTTCCCGATCAAGAGGAAATTGAATGAGGTTTCCTACGAACTTTCCTTGCCTGAATCGCTCAAAGTCCACCCAGTGTTCCACGCATCCCTGCTTAAACCCACGGTACCTGACCCCTTCCCCGACAGAGGATCGGGTCCACCTGAACCTATAATTGTTGACAGGGACGAGGAATATGAGGTGGAGGCTGTTGTAGACTGCAGACGGAGAGGTAACCAAATTCAATATTTAATCAAATGGAGGGGGTATGGGCCAGAAGAGAATTCATGGGAACCCAAGCAAAATGTGCATGCCCAAGAACTGATCCAAGCATTCTTCCGCAGGCACCCCCAGAAAAGAGCTCTTTTGGGCACCCGGAGGTTGCCCTTAAGGGGGGGGGCAATGTCATGGATATACAGATTCCAGAACTGCAGCAAGGCTGAGGCGCATCCCGGCCAGCAGGCGCCCATCGGCTTTGGCGCCAGTGGGCCTTTAAAAAGGGCTTCCACTGTTCAGCTCTTGCTGGTTGATCTGTAGTCTTTCCTGGGACCCGCCCCTGTATCTGCATCTGATCTCACACCTGACCTGGCTTCCTGACCACGCTGCACTCTCCTCTCCTGATCTCTGGCTGCCATTTGACCTTGCTTGTTTACCTGCATACCTGATCTCCGTTGCCGACTAAGCCTGGACTCTGACCATCCCTTGTCTGCCGATTCTGTCTGATCTGATCCGCTGTGTATGACCTGGCTTGTCTGACCTTGTTCCTGCCCGCTGTGTGCACCTGCATCCTGCTGACCTGCATCCTGCGCACCTGCATCCTGCCGACCTGCATCCTGCGCACCTGCATCCTGCCAACCTGCATCCTGTGCACCTGCATCCTGCTGACCTGCATCCTGCGCACCTGCATCCTGCTGACCTGCATCCTGCGCACCTGCATCCTGCTGACCTGCATCCTGCGCACCTGCATCCTGCTGACCTGCATCCTGCGCACCTGCATCCTGCTGACCTGCATCCTGCGCACCTCCATCCTGCTGACCAGCATCCTGCGCACCTGCATCCTGCTGACCTGCATCTTGCGCACCTGCATCCAGCCGACCTGCGTTCCTCAGCACTCCCCAGTGGTCATCATCTCCAGCTTCGGAGAACTCTGCAGGCACTCCTACCTCACTGTGCTCCTACGGTCACTGTCCCCAACTCCAGTGTCCCAGGAACCAGGGCTGTACGAGAGGTCTCCCTCTGCACGTCAGGCTCACCCACAAGGTACGTGTCAGATGGCCTCCGCCGAAGCGGCAGGGAAAAGCAGAGACAGGGACATACACAGACTGGAAGGGGTGGCAGCCTCACATGCAATGCACTTTATTGAAATGAACAGGCACATGGAGGACTTGGACAATAGGGGAAGGAGGTGTAATATTAGGGTGCGGGGTATCCCCGAATCTGTAACGGCCGAACAGATTAATCCAGTACTGCAGAGAGTATTCAACAGCTTGCTGGAGAGACCTGAGGACACGGAAATCGAATTCGTCCGTGCGCACAGAGCACTCAGAGCAAGGGGACCTGACACACTACCTCCAAGGGACATTATATGTTGTCTGCAGAAATTCACACTAAAGGAGGAAATTATGTTTAAGGCGAGGAGGAATGAACACATTGTTTTCAACGGCGAAAACATAAAGCTCTTCCAAGACCTATCGCAGATCACGTTACGGAACCGCAGGGCTCTGCGCCCCCTATTGGATGCCTTGAGAGAAAAAGATCTACGCTACACGTGGCGCTTCCCCTTTGCCCTCCTCGTGACGCACGGCGGCAAACAACACATTCTGCGTACGCCGAACGACCTACCAGAATTCTGTGACGCCCTGCACCTGGGACGCATTGACCTCCCCGATTGGTACCACGAGTTTGCACTGCAGCCCAGGGAGAGAAGCCCACCACACTCACCTCTCGCGATGCCAGAAAAACACCTAGCGAAGAAGTCACGCCAGAACCGCCAAGATGGCATTGGACCTGGTACACCTCGCAACAAACCCCATTCCTCGAGGATGCCCTATGAGGATTAACAGCAACAGACCCCGACCTACACCGCGGACACCCAGCTGGCTAACTGCACTATAGCTGAATGGAAGATGTTGAGTGATGTCCCATGCCCTGATCACAGCCTCTATCCCAGCTTGCTTCAACAGAGAGCCCACGTTTTACAGGTACTATCTATTTTTATTTTTCATCCCTCGGGGTCCGAACCTGCACTGTCATGGGCAGTAGCCCAGGGAATAACTTACCCCGCTTAGATGGAGCCAACACGCACCAACCACTAGACCATGGATGACCTCCCATCAAACTGGTCACACCTACCAAGTAGATAACAGTGTTCATATTGCTTTTAATTGAACCCACTGTAAAGCCCAAGGACATGACTCACTATCTCACCAACATAGGCGAGCTGCACATGAAGGCCCCAATTGGAGGATGTAGCTCTCCTGGCTGGAACTCACGGACCCCGTCTGCCCTGGGCATTAGGGAGCCGGGTGTACAACCAACAACAGAGGGGAAAACTCCATCCTTACTCATTTCACTTACTTATCTCATTGTTATTATATTTTATATTTACTTTATTTCATGCCCAGTCTGCTCTAACGGAGGGCCCACGTAATACAGGTACTATCTACTTTTATTTTTCATCCCTCTGGATTCGTACCTGTACAGTCACGGGCAGCAACCCAGGAAATAGCTCACCCCGCTAAGACGGAGTCAACGGGCCCTAACCACCTGGCCATAGATGACCTCTCATCGAACTGGACACACTTACCGTGCAGATAATAGTGTCCACACTGCTTTTAACCGAACACACCGCAAAACCCAGGGACATGACTCATTACCTCACCATCATAGGTGAGCTGCACATGAAGGATCCAATTGGAAGGTGTAGCTCTCCTGGCCAGATCGCACAGAACCCGACAGCCCTGGGCATTAGGGAAATGATCGTACAGCCAATAACAGAGGGAAAAATCCATCCTTATTCACATATCTCATTGTTATCATATTTTATATTTATTTTATTTTATTTTACTTCATTTTTTCTACATGATCTCACTCAATGTCTTCCATCCGTCATGTATCTACCTATGATCCGCAGTTGTGCCCCCGGTGTAGAGTGTAACTTAACCAACAGTTTGGTATCCATGTTCACCCCCCCCCCCCCCGTTATCTTATTGTGTTGTTAATAACATTACCATAGACACTGCACTCATTTGCTAGGCAGAAAAGTTAAAAACCTTTTTCAATGCTACTTAATGCGATTTGGAGGGCCCAGGTCTGACCCCTCCACTAGTTTATAGAACCTATTGTTCATATTATTGGCTACTCACAGCCCCATCTCTGGTTGTGTGTCTCCCAGGTTCACCCACAATTAGTCACGCGCCCATCTGAGGACCACCATCCTCGCAGGGACGTTACTGTCAGGCCCACCTGAACAACTCGATTGTTCAGGCGGACCACTTATCCCATATCTCCCTCTCCTACATTCTTCCACTTTCTCACTTAATCTCCTCTACCTTCACTAATCTATCCTCGCTGCTACCTATTGTGATATATAAGATTTGGACTTATATCTGGCTCAGCTTCCTAATATATATTTTAAGTTGTGATTACAGGCACGCGATACCGTCTCTCTCTGGACCTGCCAAATGGCCTACTCAGCACTTGGCAAAACACCGAAACTGGTGTCTCACAATGTACAGGGGTTGAACATCCCCGAGAAACATTCCACCCTGCTCCGCGAACTCAAAAAGGGTAAGCCTAAAATTGTTTTTTTACAAGAGACTCACTTTAAGACGCACCATGTTCCCAGGCTCACCGACTCCTACTTTACTGAGGCACACCACTCTACAAATGACACTTCCAAATCCAAAGGGGTGTCCATCTTGCTCAGCAAGGACGCCCCCTTCGAAGTTACTGACAAGTTGACTGACGCGGGAGGGAGGTATATTCTCATCAAGGGGACCCTGGCAGGAATCCCCACTACACTAGCTAATGTGTACTTCCCAAACACGGTCACTTAACATTTTGCAGACAACTAGTGGAAACCCTGATGGGCTTTAGCACAGGACGTTTAATTATGGGCGGTGACTTCAACATTCCCTTAGACCCACTACTGGATACATCTTCAGGGAAAACATACATTACATTTCAAATTTTAAAACAGATCAAGAAACTCCTGCACACATTAGAATTAGTAGACACCTGGCGATACCTACACCCGAACGATAAAGACTTCTCCTTTTTCTCGGTGCCGCATGACCGCCACTCCAGAATTGACTACCTATTTATTACACAGAGAGACCTACATTTAGTATCAGAGGCCAGCATAGGTATACAATCAATATCCGATCATGCTCCAATCTCACTGGATTTTGACTTAACCACAAATAATAGAAGCTCCCCACAATGGAGACTGAACTCCTCTCTGCTGACCGACCCAACACTACTCCCACAAATACACACGGCCCTAAAGGAATTCTTTGCACTGAACGTTACACCTGACGCGACTCCACTGACTATCTGGGAGGCACACAAGTGCAACATTAGGGGACTCCTGATGAGCTTAGGAGCTCGCAGGAAAAGAGAAAGGGAAGCTGAAACCCAAACATTATCACAAAAAATCAGGGCTCTAGAAACACTACACAAGCAGTCCCTATCTACACACTCAGCCACAGAACTCCTTGAAGCTAGGAAAGCACTCAGACAATTGTTGGAGAATAAGACCAAACGCATCCTTTTCTTTAAGAGAAAGGTGTACTATGAACAGGGAGACAAGGCTGGTCACATGCTGGCGAGAGCGTTAAAAGACTTGACCACCAACAACACAATTCTCGGCATCCGCGACAAGGACGGAAACTTGGATAGGACAACGACCAAAATAGCACAACACTTCCAGGACTACTATAACAACCTGTATAACTTACCCACACCACATAAACCCCCTGACCTCAAAGGACACAGACACCAGATAATCAAAAACTTCATTGAAAATTCTAACTTACCATCCCTACAGATGGAGGACTCCTCTGAACTAGACAAACCCATAGACCAATCAGAGATCAAGTGGGCCATAAAGGAACTAAAGACTAGTAAGAGCCCTGGACCAGACGGCTATACCGCCATATATTATAAGACCTTCGCAGATACTTTGACCCCCCATCTGCAAACAGCCCTGAACTCTCTTGCTGACGGACGACCAGTATCTCCCGACTTCTTGTCAGCCAACATAGCTGTGATCCCAAAACCCGACAAGGACCTGACACAATGCTCGAGCTACAGGCCTATTTCGCTACTAAACCTAGACGTAAAACTCATGGCAAAAATTCTAGCTACAAGACTGAAACCCCTATTGCACAAATTGATTGGACCAAGCCAGGCAGGCTTCATGCCAGGAAGAGAGGCCAGAGATAATGTCACAAAAGCTCTTAATCTGATCCACATGGCTCATGAGCGAAAGATCGAGGGTCTTCTCCTGTCCACCGACGCTGAGAAGGCCTTCGATCGAGTAGCCTGGGACTACATGCTCGCAACATGTAGACACATAGGTCTAGGCCCAGGGATGATGAACTGGATCTCCTCCCTATACCAAAACCCCTCAGCTAGACTAAAGATCAATGGTACCCTTTCAAACAAAGTAGACATAAAAAATGGCACGAGACAGGGGTGCCCCCTGTCTCCTATACTTTTCATCATCACACTAGAACCATTCATAAGGAAGATCCTAGCAAATAGTTCTATACACGGTTACAAGGTAGCGGGTAGGGAGTACAAAATAGCTGCTTACGCAGATGACCTAGCCTTTTTCCTGACAGTTCCCCACATCTCGATCCCCTCCCTCATGAAAGAGTTTAAGTCCTATGGGTATGTGTCCTACCTGAAGATAAATTACTCCAAGTCAGAAGCCCTTAATGTCACGCTCCCAGGGACCACACTCAGGGCCGCTATGGACAATAATCACTTTAAGTGGGTCACTAAGGCAGTCAGGTACCTGGGAGTGAAAAAAAACTGACCGATATTTTCTCGCACAACTTTACACCACTTCTTAAATTGATTGGGGAGGATCTTGGCCGTTGGCACACCAGGCTGTTCTCATGGTTTGGCAGGGCAGCCATCTGCAAAATGGTTATCCTGCCAAAAGTGTTATATCTGCTACGTACACTACCAATTAAATTGCCTCAAAGTTTCCTCAGGTCACTCCAAGCTATTCAAATGAGATTCATTTGGGCCCACAAAACACCTCGTATCAAATTCTCACTACTCACCAGAACCAAAGCACAAGGAGGCCTAGGCTACCCAGACTACAAATCATACTACCATGCCACACATATTGCCAGAATCCTGGACTGGCACTGTCATGCGGACCTGAAGGACTGGGTACCACTAGAGAACGAATCAAGCCCGATTCCCCTGAAATACTCGCCCTGGATTTCACCAAATAAGTACCCAGCAGAACTGAAAAAACACCCACTCATAGGAACCACGCTAGGTATTTTCCACCTACTGGCCAAACGAAATAGATCCTTCCACTCGATGGGTCCCCTAACCCCATTGTTAAACAACCCTGACTTCCCACCGGGTGTGAGCAATAGAAGTCTCCAACTAGATGACAAAAACTCACCACTTCTCGCTACACATTGTTTCAATAGAGGGGATATCATGGACTTCTCAGACCTTAAAGCAGAAAATAATATTCCCTCTTTACCCTTATGGACATACTTTCAGATATGCACATATGCACACAATCACTCTAGGAAGGAACACTTCACCAGAGGCCTCACGGTCATGGAGTCGGTGTGCCTTAAAGGGGAACAAATATCCAAAACTACTTCAACGGCCTATGGTTGGCTACAGCAGGAGGACGCCCCCACACATGACAGGTTCAGAGAGAGATGGTCGGACGCCTTGGGTATGGATATTACGGATTCGCAATGGGAGAGCGCCTGTATATTGGCACATAAAGGCTCTATTAGCACAAGGGCACAAGAAACGGCTTACAAGATTCTAACGCATTGGTATGCAACTCCGGTAAAGATTCACAAATGGTATCCGCAGTCTAGTGATATGTGTTGGAGATGTGGCAAAGAAAGGGGCACTTTCATACATATCTGGTGGCACTGTGAGAAGCTGATGCCCTTCTGGAATGCAGTGACAGATCTAATATACCAAATCACGGAGACCAGGCTTGTTTTGAACGCAGCAAACTGCCTACTACATATTTCTAATTTTTCCATAAGCAAATACAAAAACTGTCTATCCAAATTCCTGCTGATAGCAGCTAACACAATCATTCCACTCCGTTGGAAATCCACTTCGGTCCCGACGGTGAAGGAATGGCTCCATAAAACTTCTCACATTTGCGAGATGGAGGATACAAAAGCACAAGCTGAGGAAAAGGCTGAACGATATCTCAAGACCTGGTCTCCCTGGTTTAACTACAGACTTACCCAAGAATATCTGGCACTGGTCACGTAGCCGGGTAAGGCCAGAGGTCCATGACACGGCTGTCTGAAGCACAGACAAAAACATCGACCTAATGTAACTTTCTGAATGCTGCTGTGTACTAATGAAGGAATTACCTAGCTATAGATATATATTTAGATTCATATGCAGTCGATAGCACAGGATAGCCCTATGCTTCTTTCTCTCTACTACCTCTATCTCCCCCCTTTAACACTCTAACTATCCTTAATTCTCTCTATTCACCCCCAAGTACATTTTCCCAATGACTTTTGGGAAACGGCTTCAGCTCCTGAGCAACACGAGCCAAGCCTCATTTAGCCAGCTATGGCCGGATAATACAGTTTAAATATCACAGTTTAAATATGCAGATTGTTTTAAAGTGACCAATTGATGTAACCGACCAATCATACTACAGCACTGTTCATATTTATCTTGACAATGTACTTCTGTTGAATCATTTGTATTCTGTTTATTCCTTAATAAACCTTTGAATGATAAAAAAAAAAAACTCTTGACAATTTATTAAAGTTTTTAAAATGCACTGACAAGGAGATCAATTAAGATGAGGTATACATGGGGTGTTAACAAGCATCACAAATCTATCGTCACACAGGTGGTGGCAGGTCACTATACTGGCTGCCTCCTACCCCTGGCCAGGGGGAACTGGGGATGGAGCTCAAATTTCCCCAACCTCCATGGAGCTGGCACCAAAGGTAGCCTCAATGTGACCCACTGTCACTTCACTTCCACCCACCGCCATCATCACTCTTCAGGCATGCACAAAGATATGTTTTGGGGGATCAATCTCCTTCCTCAGCAACCTGCTCCTGCTTGTGTGAAGATGGATTAGTGAAGCTTACAGTATATACCTCATGAATACCTCACCTTCATTTATCTCCTAGTGAGTGCATTTTAAAGCTTTAATAAAAATAGTTTTCAACTACTAAACCTTATGTGGGTTGCACTGTATTGTTCCCCTTGCCTCTTCTTTTGTTTTACGTACAGTTGGAACTCCCTCTTCAGCAGCTAGTACTTAGTGTTAGTGTTGCAAATAATTAGATTCTTGGACTACCTGAACCTTAGGTTCATGTATATTTCTCTTTCTTCTAGTGTACATCTCTGCCTATGCACCATAGCAGGCTCTATGTAGCACCCCCACAGGGAGTCTTTATAGGGCAGCCAATTTCATCATTCACATACTATACTAGTGCCCTAGATTTTGTGTTAGTTACAGTGCCTTGAAAAAGTATTCATACCCCTTAAATTTTCCACATTTTGTCATGTTACAACCAAAAACCTAAATGTATTTTATTGGGAGTTTATGTGATAGACCAACACAAAGTGGCACATAATTGTAAACTGGAAGGAAAATAAATGGTTTTCAATTTTTTTTTTTACAAATAAATATCTGAAAAGTGTGGCGTGCATTTCTATTCAACCCCCTTTACTCTGATACCCCTAACTAAAATCTAGTGGAACCAATTGTCTTCAGAAGTCACCTAATTAGTAAATAGAGCCCATCTGTGTGTAAATTAATCTCAGTAAACATACAGCTGTTCTGTGAAGCCCTCAGAGGTTTTTCAGAGAACCTTAGTGAACAAACAGCATCATGAACGCCAAAGAACACACCAGACAGATCAGGGATAAAGTTGTGGAGAAGTTTAAAGCAGGGTTAGCTTATAAAAAAAGATCCCAAGCTTTGAACATCTCACGGAGCACTGTTCAATCCATCATCCCAAAAATGGAAAGAGTATGGTACAACTGCACACCTATCAAGACATGGCCGTCCACGTAAACTGACAGGCTGGGCAAATAGAGCATTAATCAATCAGCCAAGAGGCTCATGTTAACTCTGGAGGAGCTTCAAAGATCCACAGTTCAGGTGGGAGAATCTGTCCACAGGACAACTAATAGTTGCACTCCACAAATCTGGCCTTTATGGAAGAGTTGCAAGAAGAAAGCCATTGTTAAAAGAAAGTCATAAGAAGTCCTGTTTGCAGTTTGCGAGAAGCCATGTGGGGGACACAGCAAACATGTGGAAGAAGTTACTCTGGTCAGATGAGACCAAAGTTGAACTTTTTGGCCTAAAAGCAAAACGCTATGTGTGGAGCAAAACTAACACTGCACATCACCCTGTACACACCATCCCCACCGTGAAACATGGTGGTGGCAGCATCATTCTTTAGGGATGCTTTTCTTCAGAAGGGAAAGGGAAGCTGGTCAGAGTTGATGGGAAGATGGATAGAGACAAATACAGGGTAATCTTAGAAGGAAACCTGTTAGAGTTTGTAAAAGACTTGAGAATGGGGTGGGGGTTCACCTTCCAGCAGAACAACGATCCTAAACATACAGTCAGAGCTACAATGGGATGGTTTAGATCAAATCATATTCATGTGTTAGAGTGGGCCAAAGTCCAGACCTAAGTCTAATTGAGAATCTGTAGAAAGACTTGAAAATTGTTGTTCACAGATCCAATCCAATCTGACAGAGCTTGAGCTATTTTGCAAAGAAGAATGGGCAAACATTTCACACTCTAGATGTGCAAAGCTGGTAGAGACATCCCCAAAAAGACTTCAGCTGTAATTGCAGTGAAAGGTGGTTCTACAAAGTATTGACTCAGGGGGGCTGAATACAAATGCATGCCACACTTTTCACATATTTATTTGTAAAAAACTTTTGAAAACCATTTATCATTTTCCTTCAACTTCACAATTATGTGCCACTTTGTGTTGGTCTATCACGTAAAATCCCAATAAAATACATTTAAGTTTTTGGCTGTAACATGACAAAATGTGGGACATTTCAAGGGGGATGAATACTTTTTCAAGGAACTGTATATTTACTACTACACTTAGGTGACAGGATAGAGTTCAGCATAATCCATACATATATACCACTATATGTGCAGCGGGTTCTTGGCTTTTCCGTTTTGCTGTTTTTAGTTTCAATCTTCCTACGGAAGATGCAGTTGCTATGGCATTATGTAGGACTTTATGCCATCTTGAAAACCAAGGGGGTTATGTTAGGAAGTTATTTATAGATTGTAGTTTAGCTTTTAATACAGTTATTCCTGACATACTCAAAAATTCAAGAGAATGTCCAGCACATCAGGAACAATTATAAAAAGGTGATTATTATCTTGCAGATGACTTTCCAAGCTTCTTACCAGATTTCTAATCCACTTATGCAAAATGAGTCCAATAAACTGTCAAAATCACCAACTGTGTGTCTTCTTCTTTATTCACCTTTGCTTCCCCAATATCTTCAACTCATCACATATGAAACCCCAAAGAAACTCATATAGTGTAGTATTTAAATGGAAACAAACATATCTATATTGAGCTCACATGTGAATATTCCAACATCAGTGCACCACTGGTGATAAAGTGCTCCATCATCCACTTCTGCAGCCTCGTACCAAATAATCAAATTAAAACGGCATATCATTCCATTCCAGGTATGTCAGCGGATCAACAACCCTTGGTGTTACTTTTCTCAGTATAACTCAAAAGAAAATGACTCAAAATAGTGTAATACCCTAAATATTAACACTGCAATCCATATGACGATATAAATCAAGCTCACGTTTCAATCAATAACAAAGTGCAGACCTGTGAGTCCGACAACACATGCCAGCTTAATCTATACTAACCCCTTACCAGAGGTAGGTCCATCAAGGCACAAAATCTGGTAATCTTAAATCTCTCTCTCAATCTTCTGAGTGCTTAAAGGCTTAACTGCACTTTAATGGGAAAAATTGCAATAAAAAAAATAAAATAATATACAGTATACAAATGCGACTCAAGTCATATTGTAATTCAATGTTATCAAAAATGACCTTTCCTTTTCAATCTGCAGCTCTGTAATTTTCTGTAAATTGCAGTGAAATATGGCTAACTGGAGGTGTTCTGTACACAGAATGTCAGAATGTGTACAAAACACCCCCCCACCCACCCCCAAAAAAAAAAAAATTCGTGCTTTTGTGATTGGCTCATTGATTTTCCCAGAAGTCTACACAAAGATACAAGTCAGATTTTAAGCATCCCCTTCAACAAATTTTTGGTGAGATACTACCAATAGGAAATTATGTCTAAAGGGATGCAAACCCTGTCGCTTTCCTCATTAGAGCCCTGCAGGTGCAGAAGCTGATTGATCATTTTGAAACCACTCCCATACAGATTCACTTACCACATGGACACAGACCAAAACACAGGGATTTCTTCAGAATAACAAAAGGTAGGAATCTGCAACAACTTTTGTTAAAAATCCTTGCAATGTACAAAGATCACCCAGAGGGGAATGTTTTTTTCTCAACAAAAGTGGAGTTACTCTTTAACATTAGTACCAGTCATAAAGTGCAAAATCCTTGATTCCCACAAGCCTGCCACCTTTTTATATGGTAAACATCTTTTTATATGGTAAACATCTATGAACAGAGTTCATAGTGCAGAAAATCCAATAAAACAGCTTTATTCACCACCAATATGCTTACATGTAAGAAGGTATACAGACATCCAATGCAAAATGGCTGCCTGGGTGCTTCTGGCATAGACTTTGTCAAAGGAATATGGAAGTGGGGTCAGATGCCAGAAGAACCCAGGAGGCCATTTTGAGTGTTGGATGTCTGTATACCTTCTTGCATGTAAGCATATTGGTGGTGAATAAAGCATTTTTTTTATGGGATTTACCAGCGCACAATTGCCTTCCAGAGTCTCCCAAGCAGCTGAACAGACCACTAACGCCCCCTGGCATACTCAGTTCAAAAATTAAAGAGAATAAAAACCAGGAGACACCCAAACACTGGGAATATATATATTTTTTATTATTTGTACTTTATAATGTATGTGGAAGCTCAGATTGCATTGGGCTGTGTAAGCCCAACAGATGCCTTCTAACCTGCCCAATTATTGTGCTTCTTGCTCTGTTCTTCCTAAATAGTTTGATTTGTACACTGTTTTTCTGTAACATGTATGACGCCGCACGCGGCCCCGCCCCCTCTGGGCGTGACGACGCGCGGCGCCGCCGCCTCAGAGATCTCCTGGGGAATACATATGGCCTCCGAGCCACCATAAAGAGATGTATATTTAAAAAAAAGAATATGCTTAAAAAAAAAAAAACAATCAAGAGAATGTCCAGCGCTTCAGTAACATTTATACAAGGTGATTATTATCCTGCAGCTCACTTGCTGGATCTGGGTCTTCACTTGTTTATGTGCACTTGCTTTGGGGATTTCCTTACCAACTGACAGCATATTGTTAAAGTGGGACCTCATTCTTCCTTTACATTTAGACCTAGCTTGGCTATACTTGTATTGAACGATAGCAAAGGAAGTAGTTATAAATAGGGTTGGAAATACTGGGCACAATAGCTTATGTAGCATCTTCCTGGATAGGTGCTATGATTAGGTCAATTTAGTTCTGGCTCATTGTATCGAGTGGAGCTGCATTTAGTTGTTAGGCAAATTTAGTTCTGGCTCACTGTAATCAGTGAAGCTGAGTTTTATTGTTTTGGCCTGAGCTGTGTTTTAGTGGCTGCAAGATTGACTGCTTCTCACTGGTTGCTCCAGAAATGTTCTAGAAGTTAAGTCAGAAAAAGTCTAATTAGCAGCTGATTATTCATACAGCCCTGACCAATCTCTGGGAAGAGGTGCCCAGGTGGTGACTGGGAGTCTGTAAAAATAATCTGAAATGGAGAGCAGCCTGGAGGGTTTCTAGCATTCTAGGCCATTTTTCTATGTGCCTGCGGGTTTGAGGACTCAGTGTGGCTAGCTGGAGGCCTGCTTTGCTGAAGCTGACTGAGGGGCTGTTAACTGAGTATCTAGTCTGGTACCACTGGGTGAAAGTGTCTGTAGGATATTGAAAAGAGTCAGACAATTTTCCAAGGACATTTGTGAAAACAGAGAGATCCTAGAGACTGTGTGCTGTGGCCATCCCCCTTGTGTTAGATTCAGCATGTTTAACTGGTTCCCGACCAGCCGCTGCAGTTGTGCTGTGGCAGGTTGGCTCTCCTGCACAATTGCAAAATTACCAAAAATATGTCGAAGAATACATATTGGCCTAAACCGAGGAAGAAATTACTTTTTTTACTTTTTTTGTGATATTTATTATTGCAAAAAGTTAAAAAAGTATTTTTTTCAAAATTGTCGCTGTTTCTTTGTTTATAGCGCAAAAAATAAAAACTACAGAGGTGATCAAATACCACCAAAAGAAAGTTCTATTTCTGAGAAAAAAGGACATCAATTTCTTTTGGGTACAATCCCGCACGACTGCGTAATTGTCAGTTAAAGTGACGCAGTGCCGTATCGCAAAAAATGGCCTGGTCAGGAAGTGAGTAAATCCTTCCGGGCTGAAGTGGTTAAAGGGGACAATGTGTCCTGTGCCCTGAGAAACTCAGTCTATTTAATTCTTAGTGAAATAAATTTGTTTGGACTGTCCATAGAGAAAGACTAATCTCCTCAAGTTGCTAATACAAAGCTCAGTCCATCCTGTACTTGTGCAAGAACTTGGCTCACAGTTCTACCAAGGAAAGTTCAGGGTCCTCAAATTGTTGCTAAGGGTTACTAGAGTAAAAGAAAGAAGAGTGACTGGAACTGTGTTTTGCTGCGAGGAAACTACTGCGAAAAGGATTTGGGCAATTTACTTAGCGGCTCCTATGGGGGTAGCGCTACACTCATATGGGAATATTTTCATACTGAGGCTTGTATATTTATTATTTGTGTATGTGTTGTGCACGTTGTTCTTAAGACATCAATTTCAAAAGTATAAATTTAATTTGGTTATACATTGTGCAGCGATAATAAAGGCTTTCTATATATGTTCAGCCCAATACACAGCTTGCATTCCTTTATACACAGCATGATTTATACCCTATGTTCTGATAGACATAAAAAAATGCAGAAACTGTGAATTGGACTGTTAAACAATATTTAAGTCGTCTTCTGTCACACTAACAGTACATAAATAACAATTATTATGCTTTGCCATTGCTGGCTGTCACGTAGAAGTTGGCAGCATGCAGTGCAGCTAGTCTTTTATAGTTAATACTTCACTCTGCAAAGAGGATTATGACATAACCTGCCACTCAGCCTCCTCAGTGCTTAACATGTTTCCAAGAGAGTAGGGTGACTATTACAGAACTGACAGGAAAAAGGGAAGGATGCAGTCAGTGAGAAGTTCTCCAACTTAAAATCAGCAGGGGCTAACAGAACAATATTTACAGGAATTGATTTCATTACTGGAGCCTGTGGGGATACAACCTTTGGTGCCCAAAGAAACAGCCCTCTGCTAGGATCATCTCCTTTATGAAAAAACTTTTACTTGTATTATTGGGCCCAAGATGGGTTTGAATATTTTGTGTCAATATGTATAAGTATGTTGGGTCCTCCTGCCGCTTCCAGGGTTGACCCTGCCTAACAGGACCAGAAACACAAAACTCACTGATAAACCAGTAACAATGCAAAAAAAAAGATTTATTAGGGTCTGGACAAGCCCTGCAAAAACAGTATGATAATAACAAAGTTAACACAGCATCAACCACTAAAGTGAAACACCGGCACAAGCAATGTCAAGATAACACTGAAAAAAAGTAGCTCTTAAAGAGAACTTGGGAGGCAGCAAACAATATGGCTATTTTTTAATATAAGCATATATATAATCTAAAGGGAATTCTTAAGAGCATACTGGGTGGATTCTCTTAATGGCAGTATAGTTCCAAGACAGCACGCAAGTCCTGTACACGTAAAGGGTGGCCAAATGGCCAATCACCACTGATGCTGTGTAGTTGTCCTCAGGTCAACAATCCATTCCCTGGAGACCGTGTAAGTGGTCACATCACACTCTGGGGTTCTCCTTCCAACTCATTTTCTTTCTTTCTTCATCGTCCATGTCTCTGGCTGTCCTCTGATGTTCTCTTCACAGAACACAACACAGCCTGGGTCACCTTATGGCCATCCCTGTAGCTTGGTTCAGCTTTCCCCACAAAGCTCACAGCAGCACCTCTTGGTTCCTCTCAGCACTGCACTTCACAACTGTGCCATGGTAGACTGTCCCTGATTTACGTTAACGAATAGCCCTGATGTTCAGTTTTTTTTAACTGGCTTGTCACTGGTTGCAAAGTACTCCTGGAGATAAAAATATGTCCCGCTAAATGAGGCAGCCAGACAGATTTTCTATTAATGGACCAAGTTGTATTGTAGTTCAGTACAGATGATCAAAACTGGCTGTTTGGCAGAAGTATGTAAATCTTTACGCTGGTATTACCATTATACTGGTGTTTGGAATAAAAAAACTCTTTTATTTTTGTATTTACATATTTGTAAGTATATAGTGCATATAGCTGATTGCATATAATTCCACTGTAAAGAACAAGCTGCTTGACATGAAAAACTTCTAAAAGAAGAATTTACAAATCTTTCTATGAAATACTTTCATGTGAACTTTAGCAGTAAAATGAGAGTCACATCTGAATGGGAATCAGTCTGCACTCTTCGCAATCCCTTTCCTCCTCTTCCTCCTTTTCTGTCTATTGTCTTACCTTTCATGATTCTCTCTTGGGAATAAAACCTGTTTACCGACAACATTGTGCAATTATCTGGAATCTCACCATATTGTTAGGTTGCTTTTGTGCAGAATGATTTCATGTTATTTCATTTTGATGTTCTTAGCAGTATTCAGCATTCCTTTAGTTCATTTTCTGCTTAAATTTTTTTTCAGATTAATGTCAAAGTAATCATTTAAAATGGGTACTCACTATAAAAAATAAAGTATATATCTCATTAAGATATGGTAACAGCAATTTTACAGTATTAAATAAAAATGTTAAATAATTTTTGGCAGAAATAAAAAAAAAATCTTTCCAATTAACAATTATACTGTATATTATACAATACATATATTCCCCAGGAGTATATTCATGTTAGTGGGTAGAATGAGACATAATGAATTTTGACGTGTATCTAAAGCTAAAGATTTTCTTTTAAGGGCCTATTTATCAATGTTTGAACCCAGAATTCACACAATTTACTAATAACATATGAAAAATATGTGAATCTTGGGTGATAGTTGTGTGAATGTTTACTGAAAACATTTGATACACCCCCATTGTTTTGTTAAGAAAGGGGAAGTGTTAGAGCCCCAGTTCTCAATAAGAATATTCACTATCTTTATTAGAGTGGTGACCATGGAGATAAGGGAAATAAGCAGTTACAATTATTGGAAGTGCTTGACTTTAGTAAATTTGCATCTCTTTTAGTAAATTATACTAAGGTAATCCTGCAGCCCTGCCCGAGGTTGACAGCCCCACATCTAAGCTTACAACCTTAGTGAAGCAAAACCCTGGTATTCACTCTTGTTCACTCAAAATTCATTTTGCTAATTAATTATTTCAACAGGCGCTATTATGTGCAGAATGTATTTGTTCATTGCTTTCACTTTAATGCATTAATTATGATGCAACATGTTTGTGGCTTTCTGAGTGCTAGGCATGTATAATAAGTCGTGTCAGGCCATTGCAACGTGCTATTAAGAATATAAATTCTCTTGATTAAGCATTCTGATCCTAATAGGAAAGTTCTTTGTTATTCAGAGAACATTGATATAGATCATTTTGTGTCAGACAAAATGCATCTTTGTTTCTTTTTAACATGATATCCTGTTAATAAAATGTTATTTTTTTAAATGTGTATGTTAGACTCTGAGAGCCTGTAATGCTTACGAAGAACTGCATAGGGAGGAATGCCCAGGTCTGCCATTAAAAATGACAGGGCTCCGTACATCCTACCTGACAGGGCCCCCCTCCTCCCAGTTCAAATACCTCCTCCCAGCACAAACCTTTGCCCCCGGAATTCCACCCAACACCCACCCTAGCAAAAAACCTCCCACCTAGCACACATCCTCTTTCTTCTCAAATTTTCCATTCTAGTACAAATCTACTGCCCCAGATCCCGCCCTCCCAGCACTAATCCCCCAGTCTCTTTTCCTAGTAGAAATCCTCCCAATCCCACCTCCTAGCACAACCCCCCCCCCCCCAATTGCTTCTCCTAGCACAACCCCCCCCCCAAACCCCTCCACAAATCCACAACCCTTCCAAATTACCCTTGCCTACCCAAATCCTCCCCCCAGCAGAAATTCCTCCAAATCCTCCCTCTTAGCACAATTTCCCCACCCCCTCCTAGCACAAACATTCCCCCCAATCTCCCCTACTGGCTAAAATGCCCCCAAACCCTCCTCTTCCACAAACATCCAAAGCACAAACTATTGTCCACCCTCATTGTGTACAGTACAATTTCACTGTAAGCTTGAAACCTCCTCCCTTCACCATCTATTGTCAGAACAGCGCTCCTCCAGCACATGAGACAGGATCCCTCTTACATCGCATTGAACTGTACACACACACAGTTTGATTACAGCCCCCTACCCACCTTTCCTGCTCCCCGGAGATGTGCAGCCCTTGGAAGAGACAGGGGGTGGTAATCAAACTGTGTATGTGTACAGTCTGATGCCATCTAAGAACAATCCAGTCTAATGTGCTGGAGGAGCACTGTTCTGACAGGAGGGAGAGCCCAGAGAGCAAAACACAGCGCACCTCCACCCAGCTCTCTCCACTCGGCCACTTCTCCTCTCACTGCCCAAAGATGCTGCTCCCTTGTCCCAGCTCTGAGTGTGGGCAGGGGTGGGGAGAGATCAGTGGCCACTCAAACATAGTATCCAAGTGAGGGCTGGACTGGGGGGGGCACAACTGAAATCTGTGTGGCCACAGCCCACCTCAGCACCCCTCTGGATCCAGCCATGTCTGTGTTTCTCCCTCCCTTGAAAGTCTGGGGAACAAACCGGATTTTAGCTGCTAAAGAGACCAGCACAGGGTATCGTTCTGCATTTTCTCCTCCCCACCCCACCGATCCCTCTGCTGTTCGGGCCCCCTACAGGAGTATCAGTGGTACTCTCCTGATGGCTACCCTGGAAACGTCATAGACAATGCTATAGTCAACACCCTTGCACAGAGGAGGTAAATATGACATGTTTTTTTTATTTTTTGAACCTTTACAATCACTTAAAAAAAATATATATATAAAAAACTGATTAAAATTCTTTGCAATACAACAGTTCCAGCGTTGTAGCCTCTGCAAGACTCTTCAGCATTCAACACTTTCGGTAGTTTCACTAGCCTGGATCCCCTGCCAAGCTCCACACCCTACATCACTACAGGACACAGCAGTAACATAATGGTTGGAGGATGAAACCACAGGATGCTGTGGGGAACACAATGCATCTGACACTCCTGGAAGTGTCAAATGCCAAAATGTAAAGAGGACAGGAGACATGGGCTTCCGAAGAGGTAATTATAAACACTTCTCTATTGCAGGGACCTTTAAACTATTTTTTTTTTCTGACCCCAACAGGGTCATTTTATGGTTGCCACATAATAGGCATTATGCTATTCTATAGTATCTAAAATACACAAAGTAGACAGTAACAACTTGAAAATATTGAAAATTGTGGCCAAATGCCTGCAATTGCTTTGGTTGGTCGAGACAACACCCATAATCAAAATCTTGAGGATGTTTCTACCTGACAAATAATTCATTCACCATTGACAAATTGACACAAAGGACAGTACTTTAACCTGCGTGACTAACTTGCATAACTATATCCTAGAAATGCAATTATAATTCAAATATTTGCAGTCCATCTTTAGGGCTAACCAATCTATTGCTTCAAGATTTATGGTGAAAGGTATTTGGAGCAGTCTAATGATTTTTTAATGAGGACATGTTACAAAGATGGCTTCTTGTATCTCTTTAATTTTTCTAAAGTGTTCCATCTCTTAATGGTTTATTCACAACAAAGACATTTGCCAAATGAAGTACAGTGATTCATGGCAGGACATTTGTACATTATGACCTAGAAACTGCATAATTCATGTTCGCTCATATTATAAACTTTTTTATACTGTAGCTAGGTCATTGCAAATTATAAGTCCATATTGGTGTTCTAAAGAATTGTGAGGTTAGTATACAACAATGTAGCACCACATTTTCATATACCTACAAAGTATTGACAAATATATTTTACTATTTAGAAGGCTGTACTAAAATTAAAGTACAACCCTATTTTGGGTGGAGTTGAACTGGGTTGGAACCAAACCATGTACTGCTGTTGGAATTCCCAACAATCAGTCAAGACTGTGACAGACAAAGCTCATTTAAATGATTGCTTAAAAAAAGGTTTTGTAATTACTGTAAAGTAATTTCTTGAAGTCTATTAAAGGTATATATGATTATGAAATTGTCTAAGTCATGTGGGTTAAACTGCTGCATACAAGGAGTTTGGACACTGGCAAAACAAAAACCGTGAAGCCAGCCCTTGCCTACATTAGGCCAATAACACAGAAATGCAGGACCTGTGTCCCTCAATGGAAAAATATTTTAAGGTAAGTACAAAAATGTTATATTTTTTATCATTCATTGATGCACACAAGACTGTGGAAAAATCTATATTATGTGGAAAATCCAAAAGCAGTCCAACTGAGGAATGTGCAAAGCCACTAGAGAAACCAACAGATAAAGAATGTTACTACAGTCAATGTCTGAATGAAAGCTTGATGGATAATTTACCATATAGGAAAAGGACAGCTCCAAAGGAAGATATTTATGACCATTCTGGTGTACTGAAGCAGGACTGACAACGTCAAAGAAGAAATTGGCACGTGAAGGAGCAATGGCCTTGACCAACAATGTGGAGAACCATTCATCTACCTTGAAGAAAACACAGATGGAGCAATACTAACCCAACAGAAAAAATAACTTAAACCAGCAATTAAGGTGACCAGCAGAAATTTGCTTGGGTGAATATACCCATCCTTTGATTTTAGGTAAAGGAAGCAGACGGCACCATACTCCCCTTTCAATTTTTCAGTATGGCAGACGGCCCCACACTCCCCCTTTTAATTTCAATTTTTCAGTATTCCTTACACCTCAACTTCACTCAACAACCATACACCAACATACCTTTCAATTAATTTTTTATGCTTATTTCACCATTTTTTCCAGCACAATGCTTTATTTGACACTGTATTTTAATAACCCTTTATCTTACACGGTTTTTACACACACTCAGCCCTATCACAAGCCTATCTCCATGTGGTTTGGGTAGTTCAATCCCATACCTCCATGGATTTCAAGATAGGCATTCACAGTCATCCAACACTGGTTCACTTTTTCATAGTTTCCATTCATTTTTCCCTAGACCTTGGGCACTATCCATTCCATATCACCATCAAGGATTTGGTGGTGGTTACAGCATACCAATTCTGTGTTCCCAGATGCCATGCCTCTATATGTCGCCTCAGCTCCCATGCCGGTTTGACCCCAGTCCACTGTTGGTGATCCTGCCATATCTGAGACCCATGTTCAGCTGTGTAAGTACAGGTGTAGGCTACATACCCTCCCTCTTGCAAATTTAATGTTCTATTTATGTAATCAGTCTGATTTATTTTCTATATTTATATTCTATAGGCTTTGTCCATAATTGCTCCTGATGAGTGGTCATCAACCACGAAACGCGTCGAGCTATAGATGCTACATTCATGCATCTTTTATTTACAGTAAACACCAAGATTGGGGCAATAATGTGCCCACTCTATATCAGACTAGATTTTCATGTATTATCATGTTATTATCTTTGTTAGTTACTTGCATCGAATTATCATGTGCTATTGTGCCCTGCATTTATGTGTATGTACATATATATATGGACTCTATATGTGTATTTTTTATGAAATGAATTTTCGGACGCACGGTTGTGTGAGTCCTGTTGTTATTATCAATAATTAAACACATGGAATTAATCTGTTACGAACAATTATTTATTTCTCAAGTGCATGTTTCATTCAAAGTCCCAGCCCCTTACTTAATTTCTTATTAGAATCAGGGATGGAGGTAACCTTGGCTTTT
>CM053036.1:186465614-186500667 GCA_028564925.1 Lithobates sylvaticus
CCCCTACAGTTAGATTAACTCCCAGGGAACATATTAACCCCTTCAGCGCCCCCTAGTGTTAACCCCTTCCCTGCCAGTCACATGTATACAGAAATCAATGCATTTGTATAGCACCGATCGCTGTATAAATGTGAATGGTCCCAAAAATGTGTCAAAAGTGTCCGATATGTCCGCCGCAATATCGCAGTCACGATAAAAATCGCAGATCATGTAAATGGGGGGATGACTAATGCGCAAACCAATCAGGGAAAAGATAAACCACAATAAATTACAAAGCTAAAAATTGCAGCAGCCACCATAAAATTGTTCTCACACCAAGCCATTACTAGATAAAAAATATTTTTTTTATAAAAATGCTATAAATCTATCCTCTATTTTGTAGGCGCTATAACTTTTGTGCAAACCAATCAATATATGCGTATTGTGATTTTTTTACCAAAAATATGTAGAAGAATACGTATCGGCCTAAACTGAGGAAAAAAAAAATTATATATTTTTTGGGGATATTTAGTATAGCAAAAAGTAAAAAATATTGTTTATTTTTAAACTTTTCCCTCTTCTTTTGTTTATAGCGCAAAAAAAATGCAGAGGTGATTAAAAACCACCAAAAGAAAGCTCTATTTGTGGGACAAAATGATAACAATTTCATCTGGGTACAGTATTGTATGACCGTGCAATTGTCATTCAAAGTGTGACAGCACTGAAAGCTGAAAAATGGCTTGGTCAGGAAGGGGGTGAAAATGCACTGTGTTGAGGTGGTTAAAGACCTCTACACCAAATTCACTACATGAATTGCTTATGTATGTTTACAAAGTAATGTATAAACATTTTCCACCTTGATTGCCTCTTTTCAAGAGAGAGTAAATGCTGTTCAGCTAATCTTATCTCATATATATATATATATAAAGGTACCGGCGCAAACTAATTAATTAATAACATATTAAGGTGTGATATCCACCTGTGTGCTCAACTGTGTGGCGTGCTGCAGTCAAAAAAACTGTCTCCCTTAGTCGTTGGGTTAACTGTGGGTGCAAATGTTATATAAATGGACTGCGCCGACCACTATATCCTTATTATACTACCACGTGAACTCCCTACCTGTGTAGACCTATGAACATTAACCAATGAAAAATACAGTGGTGAAAAATTTAAATAAATATAAAAATATACATAGATATTGTGACAGGAGTGACTTTGGGTCAGGGGTTTGTGGAGCTTGCCCTGGAGAGTTCTGGAGGATCCTTGTCCAGCTTCCCCAGACCCTCTTATGTGTAAATCACCCTGTGTCTCTAGCGCACAGGGTGAATGAGAACCCCACTATAATCTGTGCTAGTCAGATTCAATGCTGTGTGTATATATATATATATATATATATATATATATATATAATGTATATATATATATATAATGTGTGCTGTCTCGTGCTGTTGGACTATTTGCTGTGATTCATAGTTTCATAGTTAGTAAGGTTGAATAAAGACATCAGTCCATCCAGTTCAACCTGAGTGTGTGTCTACAATTGTCCCCATCCCTGTACATTGCACACTCACATCAGTCCCTACCCTCAAGGAGCCCACAATCCAAGGTCCCCATTCATATACTAGGGCCAATTTTTGGACAGAAGCCAATTTACCTACCTGCATGTCTTTTGATTGTGGGAGGAAACCGGAGTACCCGGAGGAAACCCACACTGGCACAGGGAGAACATGCAAACTCCAGGCAGGATATGTTGTGGTTGGGATTCGAACCAGCCACCCTTCTTACTGCTAGGTGAGAGTGCTAACCACTACACCACTGTGCCGCCGATTCGTTTGGGGTGTGGCTGTATTCCAATGTTCTATTGTGTCTGTCTGCCTTAGATATTATGGGATGTTTATCTCTATGGAAGGAGGGGGGATTCCTCCAGCAGCCCCCCTGCTAAGACTGTTTACTGATGAGAAGTTAAACACACCTGACCTGGACAGTTTAACCCACCCTGTGTTCCAAGGGTGGGGGGAAGTGTTTGGAAGTGGGATCTGTATAACATGTGCTTGAATAAAGTAGTCTGGTGGTTTTTACCCTACACTGGTGTTGTCTGGTGACTGGGTGAGCTAAGGGGTCTTGGATTGTGTGGTACCGGATAGAGGAAGCAGTTACGGAAGACATCTGGAGTACGGGGGTCCATCACAGATATAATATACAAAATTCAGTGAATATACCTCATAGAATGCTATGTGCCTTCTGCCTTCAGGGCAAAAATGAAAAATTTATGTGGCATCCAAAATTATACCAATCAAATTAAGTGCATCATAAAAAATATAAAATACCATTAATTATACATCATAAACAAATGTGCAGAAAAAAAAAAAAAAATATATATATATATATATATATATATAATGTCCAAATTGGCGATGATCCCAAATGTGTGACACCACAGTGAAAAAAATCCTCTATATCCTGTTGCTGAAAGTCACCCTATTTGTGAATCCACCACCTCTTATGAAATGGCCACTCACCAGAACCAGGTAACACCTTTGGTTAATTGTCTGGATAACCACTCCTAAGTCTGGATGCCTCTGTCCCCTGTTGCAATAGTTTGGTTTAGGCAGATGTCGCTCTCAGAGAAAAATAGATTGCTATCATGGTGTGGTAAGTTTAAATCGGTTTATTAAAAATACGTAGAAAAAATATTGCACTCACATGTTATGCGGCGTACAGACGATCGGACTTTCCAGCGGGATTGTCCGCCGGACTTTCCGAATGTGTGGACTTACCCACACACGCCAAGACTTTTCGGCTGACTTTTCCGGCGGACAATCCGCCGGAGTTTTGGCCAAAGTCCGCGGAACTTTTGAAATGAACGGACTTGCCCACACACAGAGGAAAGTCCGTTCATTTAGAACGTGACTCCAGGTAGACGGGACAAGCGAAAGGAGGTGAATGCCGCCGCCTCAATCAGCGACATTGACACCTCGCTAGCCCCGTCACCTGGTATGGATTTAAAGGGGAATCCCTACGCCAGAAAAACGGCGTGGGGGTCCCCACAAATCCATATCAGACCCTTATCCGAGCACGCAGCCCGGCCGGTCAGGAAAGGGGGTGGGGACGAGGGAGCGCCCCCCCCCTGAGCCATACCAGGCCACGTGCCCTCAACAAGGGGGGTGCCCTGGGGGTGCCTCCACACCAAAGCACCTTGTCCCCATGTTGATCTTCCTGAAAACCCTGGCCGTTGGTTGTTGGGGTCTGCGGGCGGGGGGCTTATCGGAATCATATGACATCATATGGGGCGGGTCACCATGTGACATGAGCGGTGGCCCCACCCCTTGTCCCTATATAACTGCCAGTGCAACACGTCTGAGCCATTAGAAGAGGAGACAGCGACGAGTCAACATCGGAACAAGGAAGAAGAACAAGAAGCAGAAGAAGAAGAAGAAGAAGAAGAAGAAGCAGAAGCAGAAGGCGACAGCAACACAAGCCCGGGCCACCGCTCGTAAAAGAGCTGGAAGAAGAAAGAGGCCCGGCAAGAAGAACAGAAGAGACCCCCGAAGACCCCCGAAGTCAGAACAAGACCCCCAGACGGCGACGAAGAAGAAAGCCGGGCTCCTCCGCTAGTGAAAGAGCTAGTAAAAGAGCAGAAGATATCGGAGGAGTCCGGCGAGAAGACCCCCCAAGACAGAAGAAGACCCCCGGAGCTGTGCAATAAAGTATTTAAAAAAAAATTTACACTTTTTTCCTTAGGTAAAAGGGTAGGGGTACATGGTACCCCATACTCATTCACATAGGGTGGGGGGCCGGTACCCCGCCCAGAGACCCCAACAACCAACGACCAGGGTTGTCAGGAAGAGGCCCTTGTCCTCATCAACTTGGGCCACCCCCAGGGTACCCCAGGGCACGCCCCATGTTGAGGGCACGCAGCCTGGTACGGCTCAAGAGGGGGGGCACTTTCTCGTCCCCACCCCCTTTTCCTGACCGGCCAGGCTGCGTGCTCGGATAAGGTTCTGATATGGATATGGGGGGACCCCCACGCCATTTTTTCAGCGTAGGGATTCCCCATTAAATCCATACCAGGTGACGGGGCTATTCACATCCTTCGCTAGTCTCGTCTACCTGGAGTTACGTTCTAAATGAACGGACTTTCCTCCGTGTGTGAGGCATGTCCGTTCATTTCAAAAGTCCCACGGACTAGCACACAGACGGCGAGATTGTCCTCCGGACTGCCGAGTCCGGTGGGCAATTTTAAGTCAAAACTTAAAACTAGGTCCGCCATACTTTTGGGAGGAAAAAGTCCGACAGAGCCCCACACACGATCGGAATGCCCGGTGGACTCTAGTCCAGCGGACAATCCCGCCAGAAAGTCCGATCGTGTGTACGCGGCCTTAGTGTGCCTTACGCCGGCACTAAGCTATTCCAGCCGTGTATGTGGGGTCCGCTATGTAAGCGTTCCTTCCCCTATTTTCTTCCGTGCGCACCAACAGGCCATGATTGCAGGTTTTTCTTCATCTTGCCCCAGGTGCTTTAAATCACAGTCAATGGCTTTGTATTTTGGGCAGCTATTTTAGCTAAGATAAATTCCCAAAACATGTCCTGTAGGGGGAACTTGAGGACTGAGGCTGAGAACGACTGCGCTAAAATGGAAAATTTAATACTTACCACTCTGTAATTGTTCTTTCCTGGTGCCTATCCATGGCAGCATACGCACAATCCATGCATATGCTACCATGAAGGCAACAGGAAAGTATATTGTTGACAAATCACACCTTTTTTTTTTTTTGCCATGCCAATCAGCCTAGTTAAGCTGCATCCGGGAAATCTGTTGTATGAAAAGTAACAAAAGACATACAAATTTGCTACAAATTTTATTGGGCAACAAAACAGGACTTGGAAAAGAGCAAGGAAAGCAAAAAACACACATGTATGTTAATTTGAGACACTAACAGAATATGTTTTTTGAGGTCTGACCATTTTGCATTGGAAATTAACAGGAGTTAAAAGGACTGTGCCCACAAATGGATATCTATTAAGGATTTAAAGATTAGTCACAACATCTTGAGAAAGATTTTGCTAAATAATGCAGCATAGACAATTATATCAAAGTGAACAACCTACAAACGACACACTTTGACAACATCAAAAATATTTTAGGGGAAAATATCCCCCACCCAAAAAAATACAATAAACCAAAGTAAAAAAAACTTGCTCAAAAACACATCTGTTTTGCAAAGACATGACAAACAAAATACATGTGTTTACAAACTCTATAAGGACACGCACACCCACATACCTTTTCAGGGCAAGGTAAAGAATGTTTATATAACATAGGCCTGTGCGCTAATGAGGCAATTAAGGATGTCCTTTACTAACCCAAAAAACACACTCTCTGAGCATGCCCAGAAACATCCAAGTGCTGTTCACACACAAAAAAGCACAACCCCCCCCCCCCCCAAAGAAAAACATCTGGAACGCATTTGGACTGCATATCACTAAAGTGAACTAGCCCTAAAGCTAGTAACTTGGGGGTTACTGCCTGTAAAGTGGTGCATCTGTAGCATGTATCTGAAATGCTGCTTCAAAGATGTATGGCTTTAGAGAAAACTTACAAATCGACATTGCAGCGGCAAGATTTTAACCCTAAACCAAAAATAGCCTGCCCCCCCCCCCAATACATACTTGAGGCTTAAGATGAGAACCCTCACATAAAAAATACCACCCCAAAATATAAAAATATTGTGCCCCTCCCACACACTAACAAACCCCTAGCCAAACACACAGCAAGCCAGCCCATTAAAGGGGGGTGTATGCTTGGGAGCTGGAGGGGCTTGGGCACCTCAAAAGTCAACCACCTTGTTCCAGTATTCAGGGGGGCAAAGGCCTCTTACACACAACCCTAGGCTGGGGTTGTGGGGGGGCTGCAGACAGGGGGCTTTACGGAATGTGGAAAGCCCCTTTAAACTAGTGGGTACAAGGTGCTTTGTGGTTGGTATTGGGCTGAGCCCAACATGCCCCAAAGGCAGCCAGCTATGTTGAGTGCATGTGGCCTTGTATGGTTCAGGAGGGGGTTGGGCGATTGCTCCTCTCACCCCTTTCCTAGCTGGCCCTGTTGTATGCTCTGAAAAAAATCTGTGGTTTGGATTGGTGAAGGCAAATCCCAGTCTTTTGAGAATGGAGTGGAGTGTGGAGTTCCCCTTAAAAGCAACAGTTAGCCCATGGAAATGCAGTGGGGTTAGAGGGGGGAGACAAGAGCATTGGAGAATAGAGTGTGGAGTTCCCCTTTAAAAGCAAAAGCTAGCCCAAGGAAATCATATTCATTCAGGGGGAAGGTTAACCACTTCCCGACCGCCCCCTGTATATTTACGTCGGCAGAATGGCACGTACAGGCAGAATCACGTACCTGTACGTGACATTCTTCCGGCGGTTGGGGGGTCCGATCGGACCCCCCTCCGCCGGCGGGGACGGTCGGGATCGCTTCAGGAGCGATCCGGGACGAGGGGACGGCCAGTGGTTTCTGGCCACCCCCTCGCGATCGCTCCTGGCCAATGAGAAACTTCCCCTTCCTGTCTATTGTATAGACAGGAAGGCGGAAGTGATGTCACGCTCGGTGCGCCGGTCTATGTGACCGGAGACGCCGAGCGGCGAACATGTACAGGTTAGTGCACAACACTACACTGACACCAGTACAGTTAGGCACATATTCCACCCCCCTGTCACCCCCTGATCACCCCCCAGATCACCCCCTCCCCCCCCAGTCACAGTGTCACTAATTGCAGTGATCATTTATTTACTGATCACTGCATTTAGTGTCAGTGTGACTGTAATAACTGTCAGGGCAGTTAGTTTTAGGTCCAAGGTAGCCCCCTACCCCCCCCTAATAAAGGTTTAACCCCTTGATTGCCCCCCAGGTAACCCTTTCACCCCCTTTTGCCAGTGTCACTAAGCGATCGTTTTTCTGATCGCTGTATTAGTGTCACTGCTGTCGCTAGGTAACCATATTTTTTTTTTACGAAACCGCCATGTTTATATAGGTTCATAAATAGGTTTATAGGTCAGGTACCCCCATATTACAACCTAAATAAAGGTTTTAACCCCTGATTGCCCCTAGAGTTAACCCTTTCACCAGTGATCACTGTATAACTGTCACTGGTGACGCTGGTTAGCCAGTTAGTTATTTCGTTATTTAGGTTCCCCGTCAGGTTTTTATATAGCGTCAGGTACCCCCATATATTACCTAATAAAGGTTTTAACCCCCTGATTGCCCCTAGTTAACCCTTTCACCCCCTTTTGCCAGTGTCACTAAGCGATCGTTTTTCTGATCGCTGCATTAGTGTCGCTAGGTAACCATTTTTTTTTTTTTTTAGGTAACCGCCATGTTTATATAGGTTCATAAATAGGTTTATAGGTCAGGTACCCCCATATTACAACCTAAATAAAGGTTTTAACCCCCTGATTGCCCCTAGAGTTAACCCTTTCACCAGTGATCACTGTATAACTGTCACTGGTGACGCTGGTTAGCCAGTTAGTTATTTCGTTATTTAGGTTCCCCGTCAGGTTTTTATATAGCGTCAGGTACCCCCATATATTACCTAATAAAGGTTTAACCCCCTGATTGCCCCTAGTTAACCCTTTCACCCCCTTTTGCCAGTGTCACTAAGCGATCGTTTTTCTGATCGCTGCATTAGTGTCGCTAGGTAACCAGTTTTTTTTTGTATTACTGTTACGGGTGACGCTGGTTAGTTAGCTTGTTTTTTATACTGTCAGGGCACCGCCATTTATTACCCAATAACGGTTTTAACCCCCTGATCGCCCGGCGGGTGATATCAATTAGGTTTTAGGGTCAAATAAGGTCTGCGTCGCCCCAGGTTAGTGCCAGTACCGCAAACACCCACGCACAAAGCATACACCTCCCTTAGTGGCACAGTATCTGAACAGATCAATATCTGATCTGATCAGATCTATACTAGCGTCCCAGCAGTTTAGGGTTCCAAAAAAAACCGCATTGTTAGCGGGATCAGCCCAGATACCTGCTAGCACCTGCGTTTTCCCCCTCCGCCCCCCCCCGCCCACCCAACTGCAGTATCGATCGATCACTGTCACTTACAAAACACTAAGCACACATAACTGCAGCGTTCGCAGAGTCAGGCCTGATCCCTGCGATCGCTAACAGTTTTTTTTGTGGTAGCGTTTTGATTCAGTCGCTTCAGTCAGGAGCTTTTTTACCTGTGAATCTCAAAAAAATAAAAAAAAATAAAATAGTTGTCGTTTTATTGTTCTCTCTCTCACTCTATTCTCTCTCTATTGTTGCTCTTTTTTTACTCCATTCTATTCTGCAATGTTTTATTATGTTTTATCATGTTTTATCATGCTTGCTTTTCAGGTATGTAATTTTGTTTACTGTGTTTTAGTGTTGAGCATTTTTTTGTTTTCAGGTGCGCCATTCAGTTGCAACGCGGATTTATTTATCTTGACAGCAACAGCGTTTGCTCCCACGATACATAAAGCCGCGACTCCAACGCTGTAGGAGGTGATTTCACCACCACAGTTAAAAAAAAAGAGCATATATGCCGAAGCATGGGGGCAGCAGGGGGGGGGAGGAGCGATTGGCTCCTAATGCCACGTACATACGGTCGAAATTCCGACCGTGTGTACACGGCATAACTTTTGCGGGAGGATGCCCCCATGCATCGGCATATATAAATGGTGCATGTATGCCCATCATTAGAAGTGGGTGGATGAAGGGAGGTATTCTAATGGTGGGCATACCCACCAATCAATCTCTTTTTTTCGTTCAGCCAAGAGGCTGCATGAAAAAAAAAAGATTACAATATATGTCCAGTATGTTGCTGGACTTTGAATGGTTATACCAGAATGATGCCTGCAGGTTTAGGTATCATCTTGGTATCATTCTTTTCAGCCAGTGATCGGCTTTCATGTAAAAGCAATTCTAGCGGGTAATTAGCCTCTAGACTGCTTTTACAAGCAGTGGGAGGGAATGTCCCCCCTCCCGGATATAAACCGCGCCATTGGGAAATTGGGAAAGCATTTTATCACACCAATCTTGGTGTGGTCAGATGCTTTGAGGGCAGAGGAAAGATCTAGGGTCTAATAGACCCCAATTTTTTCAAAAAAAGAGTACCTGTCACTGCCTATTGCTATCATAGGGGATATTTACATTCCCTGAGATAACAATAAAAATCATAACAAAGAAAAAAAATGGAAGGAACAGTTTAAAAATAAAATAAAAAAGCTAAATAAATAAAAAAAAAAACAAAAAAAAAAAAAAAAGCACCCCTGCCCCCCCTTCTCTTGCGCAAAGGCGCACACAAGCGTTGGTCTGGCGTCATATGTAAACAGCAATTGCACCATGCATGTGAGGTATCACCGCGAAGGTCAGATCGAGGGCAGTAATTTTAGCAGTAGACCTCCTCCGTGAATCTAATGTGGTATCATGTAAAGGCTTTTAAAGGCTTTTAAAAATGTATGTAGTTTGTCGCCACTGCGTGTTTGTGCGCAATTTTAAAGCATGTCGTGTTTGGTATCCATGTACTCGGCCTAAGATCATATTTTTTATTTCATCAAAAATTTGAGCAATATAGTGTGTTTTAGTGCATTAAAATAAAAAAAAGTGTATTTTTTCCACAAAAAATGCGTTTGAAAAAAATCGCTGCGCAAATACTGTGTGGAAAAAAAAAATGCAACACCCACCATTTTAATCTGTAGGGCCTTTGCTTTAACATTATATATAGTGTTTGGGGGTTCAACGTAATTTTCTTGCAAAAAAATAATACGTTTTCATGTAAACAAAAAGTGTCAGAAAGGGCTTTGTCTACAAGTGGTTAGAAGAGTGGGTGACGTGTGACATAGGCTTCTAAATGTTGTGCATAAAATGCCAGGACAGTTCAAACCCCCCCCAAATGACCCCATTTTGGAAAGTAGACACCCCAAGCTATTTGATGAGAGCAATGTTGAGCCCATTAAATATTTTTTTTTTTTGTCCCAAGAGATTGAATAATGAAAAAAAAAAAATATATATATTTTTTTTACAAAAAGTTGTCACTAAATGATATATTGCTCAAACATGTCATGGGCATATGTGGAAATACACCCCAAAATACATTCTGTTGCTTCTCCTGAGTACGGGGATACCACATGTGTGGGACTTTTTGGGAGCCTAGCTGCGTACGGAACCCCAAAAACCAATCACCGCCTTCAGGCTTTCTAAGGGTGTAATTTTTTTATTTCACTTCTCACTGCCAATCACAGTTTCGGAGGCCATGGAATGCCCAGATGGCATAAAACCCCCCAAAATGACCCCATTTTGGAAAGTAGACACCCCAAGCTATTTGCTGAGAGGTATTGTGAGTATTTTGCAGATGTCGCTTTTTGTCACAAAGTTTTGAAAATTGAAAAAAGAAAAAAAAAAATTTTTTTTTCTTTACTTTCTTCATTTTCAAAAACAAATGAGAGCTGTAAAATACTCACCATGCCTCTCAACAAATAGCTTGGGGTGTCTACTTTCCAAAATGGGGTCATTTGGGGGGGTTTTGTGCTATTTTGGCATTTTATGGCCTTCGAAACGGTGATAGGTAGTGAGGAGTGAAATCAAAAATTTGCACCCTTAGAAATCCTGAAGGCGGTGCTTGGGTTTCGGGGCCCCGTACGCGGCTAGGCTCCCAAAAAGTCCCACACATGTGGTATCCCCATACTCAGGAGAAGCAGCAAAATGTATTTTGGGGTGCAATTCCACATATAACTATGGCATGTGTGAGCAATATATCATTTAGTGACAACTTTTTGAAAAAAAAAAAAAAATCTTTTTTATTTTTGTCTTTATTCAATCACTTGGGACTAAAAAAAAAAATATTCAATGGGCTCAACATGCCTCTCAGCAAATAGCTTGGGGTGTCTACTTTCCAAAATGGGGTCATTTGGGGGGGTTTTGTACTTCTCTGCCATTTTAGCACCTCAAGAAATGAAATAGGCAGTCATAAATTAAAAGCGGTGTAAATTCCAGAAAATGTACTCTAGTTTGTAGACGCTATAACTTTTGCGCAAACCAATAAATATACGCTTATTGGCATTTTTTTTTACTAAAGACATGTGGCTGAATACATTTTGGCCCAAATGTTTGACTAAAATTGAGTTTATTAGATTTTTTTTTTATAACAAAAAGTAGAAAATCTCTTTTTTTTTCAAAATTTTCGCTCTTTTTCCGTTTATATCTCAAAAAATAAAAATCACAGAGGCAATCAAATACCATCAAAAGAAAGCTCTATTTGTGGGAAGAAAAGGACGCAAATTTCGTTTGGTTACAAAATTGCATGACCGCGCAATTACCAGTTAAAGTAGTGCAGTGCGAAATTGAAAAAAGACCTCTGGTCCTTTGGCTGCCAAATGGTCCGGGGCTGAAGTGGTTAAATGCCCTTTTAGGAGGAGCTAGAGGAGCAAGAGTCTTTTTACATAATTTAGCAAGGTGCATGTCACATGTTGGCAACGTAACATGCTAACATGACCTGTGTGCAAATCTCCTAAAAAAAATACATAAAGGTGAACCAGCGTAAACAAAATATTGTTAAGTGGTGAGGTGCCCTGTTCAACTCACGAAATTGCATTTGTATTGCTTGACATTTACTAAGATTTTGGCCATGCAGTGAACCAACACATTTGAACGAGAGAAAGAGCCGCTTGCACATGTGCAGTGCTTGAAATTATCTCACGCAGTTCTAAATGCACTTGCAGGCACAGAAGGCTTGCTCAGAAAGTTAATTTCTCATTCTATTTTGGGCATATTTGTTACTTGCTGTTAACCACTTTCAGACCGGACCATTTTGCTGGCTTAAGACCAGACCACTTTTTGCGATTCAGCACTGCGTCGCTTTAACTGACAATTGCGCGGTCATGCTACGTGGCTCCCAAACAAAATTGACGTCCTTTTTTTCCCACAAATAGAGCTTTCTTTTGGTGGTATTTGATCGCCCCTGCGGTTTTTATTTTTTGCGCTATAAACAAAAAAAGAGCGACAATTTTGAAAAAAACACATTATTTTTTACTTTTTCCTATAATAAATATCCCCCAAAAATATATAAACACATTTTTTTTCCTCAGTTTAGGCCAATACGTATTCTTTTACATATTTTTGGTAAAACTAGTTGTCTACTAGTGTCACTAGTTGCTAGGCAGAACAGGGAGATGCTGTTTACTTCCGCATCTCCCCGTGAGACGATTGCGGGTATCCCCGCGGCGATCGAGTTCGCGGGACCCGCGACCATACTCACGGGGGTCCCGACCGGCACATGCGTGCGCCGCCGGCGCACACGCGATGACACAGCGGCAATCTTAAAAGGGACGTACCTGTATGCCCTTTTACCTGCCCGTGCCATTCTGCCGACGTACATCGCCATGCGCCGGTCGGGAAGTGGTTAATATACTTCCTCACATCACTCCACATCACCCCATGATATTGGCACCTCCATCTTCTGTTAATATTAAATTGAAGATGCCGTGCGCCATGTCCATAGTGGTGCACAGATTTCATTCATCACTGCGCCAAGATCCCTATAGTAAATGGGGATTAGCGATCTTTTACCGGCGCAAACGTTCTGTAAATATGAAATTATACTTTGCGTCTTGGCTTGCGCCTCTACTGATTCCGCAAACGTTTCGTAAATCAGCCCACATGCCTCTTATTAGTTTTGCTGTCCTTCTTTCTCATGGTTTCCAAATATCCATTTTGTGAACTGGTGTCCAAAACTGAACTGCATATTCCAGATCAGGAAAATGCAAAATCGTGCAAAAATGATGTCTCTCTGGAGTCTATACTTCTTTTAGTACAGGAAAGTACATTACTTGCTTTATAAACTGCAGTTTGGCATTGTCTATGATATACCAAAACACTAATTCTTCTTGGTCATTGACTCCCCAAGTTGTACCTCCTAGAATGTATGATACATGCATGTTTTAGCTCCCAAATGCATAACTTTACACTTATCAACAGTAAAACTCATTTGCAATCTAGTTGCCCAATTAAAAAGTGAAATAAAGTCTCCTTGTGAGTATTGTATTGTAGTGTAATATATATGTGTTTATTTTTAAGAAATATAATACTCTGATATGAAAGGTTTAACCTACTTTAATATATAGTACATTGCTTACAGTAACAAGCTGAATTTCATGAACTAGCTTATATGACACAGATATGACCGATACGATTTGGTATGGCCCTTTATGGATACATGTAGCAAGTGATCTTGCTCTGAGCAAATGATTTGCTTCATCTATTTTTACATGTTGATGTCAGGACTCTCAGCTGTTGCAGATACACAATGGCATGTTGAGTAATATGATTAAATATGTTGTAATGCTGACCCTAATGCACTAGTGTGTTCCTATTTATGATGAAGAACCATGCTGTAATATTTATATGAAAGTTTTGCATGGTTAGCGCTTCAACCAAGGCTAGATGACTTGCAACAGAAAAGCCAAAATATATTCTAAATGATGCAGTATCAGGCAGTAAGAGTGACGTTTAAGAAACAATATATGTCTTAGAGAAGACTGGAAAAGAATGTTACAAAACATAAATTACTGGACATTAAACACATAGGTTACAGTATTTATGATTAGCTATGTGATAATGGTTCAGCCTTGTAAAGTTTACCACATTTGAAACTTGCCCAAAGTTGTCAAACATTATCAAATGCTAACATAAAGCTATGTTGCTGGGATAAACAAATAAGAATACTGAAAAGAATAAAATACTCTACCTGGATAAAAAGTTGCTGCAGGCTTCTTTTGGACTTTATCATATATCTGAAGGCCTAGGCATTTTGGGACATGATCTTTGCTGATGGGAAAGATCAGACAATCCAAACTCAGATCCTCTCTTTTATTGGACATAAGATTACAAAGTGCCTAGGTCTTCAGACGTGTTGGCACTGAAGGGAATCTGAAACAACATTTTCCCAAGGAAAGGTAATTTATTTTTACCCCCTTATTTTAATCTTTTTCTATCACACTGACGTGGAAAGTTCGCTATACGCTGCGTTTAAGCCATGTCATGTTCAGCCTTTTGGTATAATGCATCTTAGTACGACCCTGTTTCCAGGTTCTTCCCAAGTAACACAGAGATGACAACTATTCTTACATCCTTAGCTCCACAGCTCGACTGTCTGCCCTCACGAGCACAGGCACTTCATTTTTATTTATCGGCAACAAAAGGAATAACAAACAGGAAGTCATGGCCCCAACAGCCAATTGCTTCCTCCATGCAAAATGACATCACAGGAGATGACAACACAGGAAATGACAACAGTAAAGGGGAGGGCACCCACAGGAGTGGGGGGGAGAAGCACAAAAATACACATGTCCCACCCACTTGAGGCATGTACACTGCCCAGCCACATGCATGCACATCCAACATCTTGGTCAGCATGGAGCCTATTCAATACTGCTCAGAGTAACCAGTATCTAGTAAGATCATTCTACTTGTTCTGCGGGGACATTGCTACTGCTGTTGTCAATATACGGTACTAGTATACCAACAAGGCAGATATCAATATCCTCTTATAAAAGTAGATATGTATCCAAAAGGGATAGCGTAGCCACAACAGAGATAGAATATGTTTCTCTTGTTATGTGGACTTTGCTTCTCTAATGTGCATAGACATTTGAGGGCAAGAAGCCAAGCGCATTGCGCTTGATACTTACAAACCGGCAAACGCCCACACACACACAGAACACATTTCCAAGCCCATGAGAAGATTTTCATACTGGCGGTTCTACCACTCGTCCCAATTCAACCCAAGTTCGCTCTGCTAGAGCACTCCTCGGTTAAATCAATCAGACACAGGGAGACAGATAACAATCTATAAAACACACATCTGCGCATCTACCGTTCGGGCATATATTGGCTTTTGCGCATATATTGACTGGATCAGAAGTTTATTGGTGCATAATAGCAAAGTAGATGCAGATTTCCTGGACTGGAATCCCAAATAATTCTATTGAAAGGCAACTCCTGGTTTCTATTAACCGCTTCAACCCTGGAAGAATTTACCCCCTTTCTGACCAGAGCACTTTTTGCGATTCGGCACTGCGCCGCTTTAACTGACAATTGCGCGGTCTTGCGACATGACAAATATGACGTCCTTTTTTTCCCACAAATAGAGCTTTCTTTTGGTGGTATTTGATCACCCTGCTTTTTTTTTTTTGCGTCATAAGCAAAAAAAGAGTGAAAATTTTGAAAAAAAGGCATTATTTTTTACTTAGCAATTTATGATTGGTTTGCGCAAAATTTATAGCGTTTACAAAATAGGAGATAGTTTTATGGCATTTTTATTAATATTTTTTTTTTTTAAATGGTGGCGATCTGTGATTTTTATCATGACTGCAACATTATGGCAGACACATCGGACATTTTTGACACATTTTTGGGACCATTGTCATATATACAGCAATCAGTGCTAAACAAATGCACTGATTCCTGTGTGAATGACACTGGCAGTGAACGGGTTAACCACTAGGTGGCAGTGTAGGGGTTAAGTGTGTCCTAGGGGCATGTTTCTACTGGGGGGGGGCGTGGCTGTGTGTGACACATCCCTGATCTCTGCTCCAATCACACGGAGCAGAGATCAGTGACACTGTCACTAGGCAGAACAGGGAGATGCTTGTTTACATTAGCATCTCCCCGTTCTTCCTCTCCATGAGGCGATCGCGGGTATCCCCATGGCGATCGAGTCCACAGGACCCGCGACCTGACTCACGGAGCTTCCCGCCGGCCGCCTCTTAAAGGGCAACAAACAGGTACATCATTCTGCCTGTACGTGCCCTTCTGCCGCAATATATCTGCCTGAGGTGGTTGGGAAGCGGTTAAACAAGGCTTAAATGGGCTATTGACATGCATCACAGCTGAATTCAGGAAAGTGTGTCTCCTGAAAGTCAAACTAAAGAAAAATGATTTATACATTTTGCTTGGGGATACAGTGCAGATGGATTTGAAGGTTTGTCAGTTTTTGGGGGTGTCTGATACAGAGAAGAAACTGAAAGGGTTAATCCTGTGTCTAGGGGGGTCCCTTTTAACCTCTCAGACGTCAGATCCGATGTATTATGCAATTCAGATATATCTGGAATCAGTTCTCAAAGAACAAAGAAATGACACTCACACGATGCTGCGCTCTAAGAACTGATTGAATTGAGTTATCAAAAATTGTTTCATATAGCAATTTACACGTCACACAGAACATTCTTAATAAGACATGCGCAGTAGATATTAAGGCAGTTACAATAAGACAAAACAAGCGGTCATTGTTCTTTGTTTCTCTACTGTTGAAGGAATGTAAGAACAAGATAATGAAGCGTGTGAGAAAAGTCCATGTAGAAGAATCTCATACTAAGACAGATAATTGTGAAGTTTAAAGGGGTATTCTAACTATACATATTGTATAATGGAAGTTTATGAATTTTAAGATGGCTGACAGAAACAAGATGGATGCTTAACATAACCTTTCAACCCCCTCTTAAGTCATGGAATGACTTTCTACAGATCTGCAGCCTCCTGAAATCTGCGGTTCTTGCTACGTTTGTTATATTCATTTACATAAAGCTGCAGATATTGTGTATATGCGTGAGGTTGGTCTGGTGTAGTGTATTTGCTAATACAAAGTAAAATAAGCTTTAAAATCAGGTAGCCTATCAATCACAACAATAGTACTATGATAATCATAATCACCATGTCCTTTAACCATGAAAACATTCCACCTAAACCCAAACTAGAAAAGGGGTTCCATCTATAATTACCTATGTGCCTTGCTTGTTTCATTAATTCATTTACCTGTGTTCAGTGTTGATTAATAACGTCATAGTAGTCTGGGATTTCCAGGCTGGTATTGTGAAACCATGTACAACATTCATAATCTTGGGTCATTTCGCATAAACCTGTTAGAGCTGCACTCATGTTTTCAATAGCCAATTTGTGTAACTCTAGTTGTCTTCTAACTGCTTTGAGCTAGACATTGAGTAGTTCTATATCTTGAGAGTTTTTTTACTATAACATCATTTATTAGACTAGTGTAGCTATTTAATTTGTCCATCATGGTTATGCTCCATCCTGTCTAGGATGGAAACCATGCCCATGACTTATCCGAAGCAGAAAACAAGATGAAGAAGTACATTTGTAGTAAAACATCTTATAAACAGGCTTTAACATCAATATCATTTAGAACAGATGTTCAAAGGGATACATCCTATCTAGTGGAAGGGGGTGTTCAGGGAAAGTGTATGAATGGAGGAATGACATCTTAGGGTAGAGGGACCTTTTCACCTTTAACCTCCCCCCTGGTTCCTCCCCTCACCTGGGTCAGGAGAGGGGAGGAAGCTATTGATTCTTTCCCTGATATAGAGATGGGATGTATTAAGTCTTATTCGAGTCTATTGGGAATTCAATAAGAAATACTCGCCCGAGATAGGTGATGATGTATAAGAGAAGAGGTTAGAGGGGGAGGGATAGAGAGGGGGGAGAGAGAGGGAGAGAGGAGGGATAAGAAGGTTGGGGGGTATACAGCAGGGGTATACAGATCAGGGGTGGTCCCACGCCCACCTCCAGTGACGGGAAGGATAATGTAGTTAGACTAATGTATTAGCTTAGCTCGAAGTTGAATACTGACGGTATGTGTCAGTAGTTGTGAAATGTGTCCAGCAGGCCCATGTGAGTGAGAATTTCTCCACCCTTTCATGTGATATGTGGATCAGTTCCTCCATATCTTTGATTTTCGCGATTCTTGCCAGCCATTCCCTGATTGTCGGGGTGCATGTTGAGCGCCAGTGTTTGGGAACACAGAGTCTAGCTGCGTTGACCATATGCATGGCCAGAGATTTGTAGTAGGATTTTTTGGTTAAGGATGTGTGGTGTAAAAGGAACTATGCTGGAGAGTAATCCTAGGTGGTAATTTGGGCGATTAAGCTATGGACCTTCCTCCAGAATGGCTGAAGGTTTTGACAGTCCCACCATATATGGAGCATAGTGCCTACTTCCAAGCCGCATCGCCAGCAGGTGTCTGGGATGGTGGGTGAAAATGTATGAAGGCGCAAGGGGCTTCTATACCACCTGGTGAGCACCTTGTAGCCGTTCTCCTGGATAGCAACATTCAGCGACCCCTTGTGAGTGTATTCATGGACTCTAGTCCATTCTTCATTCGTCAGGGGAGTTTGTAGGTCTCTGTTCCAAGATTCCTGTGATGGGGTGAGAGTCGAGTCTAGAGGTTCCAGGAGTAGTGTGTATAGGACAGAAATAAGGTGTCTTTGAGGTGTCTTATGGTAACATAGTGATTCAAAGGGTGTGAGTCGTCTTGTCCAGTTAGTTTGGGAAGAGAAAGTCGAAAGAAAATGTCGTATTTGTCTAAATGTCCAGAAGGAGAAGGAGGATGTTTTAGAACAGGATTTAAGGCTGTCAAGGGGAATGGGTTTCCTGTCTGGAAAAAAGTGGAGGGCCAGTACGTCTTCAAATGGCCATTCTTGTTGAAGGAAGTTAGTAGAGTCGCCTAGGGGGAAGTCAGGGTTGCCACGCAGCGAGGTTAGAGGGCCAGGAATGGGAGCAAAGGTTCCATGGGCGGATGTTTTGGTGGCAAGCGGTGTAGTATTTATGTAAGTCCGGTAGCCCAATGCCACCGCTAGATTTGGGCAGTGTGAGGCGTGAGTATTTTATGCGTGGGGTGTATTTCTCCAGATAAAATTAGAGCATGCCTTTCAGTAGGCAGAGAAGAAGCATGTGGGTAGGGCTATCGGTATTGCTTGGATTAAGTATAGTAGGCGAGGCAAAATGATCATTTTGACCAGGGCCGAACGGCCGAACAATGACACATTCAGGTTCGACCAGTCTTTAAGATGGTTTTGGGATCTAATTAAGGCTGTGTGGAAGTTAGTTAGGTAAAGGTTTGACAGACAGGTCGAGATTTGGATCCCTAGATAGGTGATTGCAGGACATGTCGATTTCCCTCAGAGCATCAGTGTAGAGAATGTGTGCTGGAGAAGCAGGAAAATATACCCCATTATCATTTCAGTGGTTTGCTTTTTTTTTTTTTTACGGCGCCAAATGTCCTTCAGACCCATTTCCTTCCAAGAGACGATGGAGACGGCTATCCACTAGCCCACTCCGTTGACGTTCCCATGGTGGGAATCTATCTATTGTCGAGTCAGGACCATAATTAAAGGTCGCCTATGACCATTACCGTTAAGCCCGGCCTCTTCCCCGAAAGCCAAGATGAACCCAAATTAGAAGGCGGGGGAACGTACACATTAGCAAGTAGCACCAACCCTTTCTCTATTTTACATATGTAGGGAAAATTTTACCGTCCCTGGTCCCCCTGGTCATATCTTGGCTTTGGATACAATTAATAAGTGATCCTGAGCCGATCAGAATATCTAAAACCTCTAGAAAAGGATGAATGAACGAGGTGGAACTGGAAGGCAAATTCCCCCCACCCAACCCGGATGAGGAGGTGATTGCTGTCTTTTCCCAGTGAAACGGGAAGGAGTCTTGACAGTGGACTACTTCCAGAGGGGGAGGGATACGTTTAAAGCATGGGATTTGTTGTAGTTGATCTTAAAATTAGAGATTTTCCCAAAAGATTCTATGTCTTTAACCGCTTCCCGACCGCCTCCTGTAGATATACGTCAACAGAATGGCACGGGCAGGCAAAAGGACGTACCTGTACGTCCCCTTTAATTTGCCTGCCCCGGGGGGCGCGCGCGCGCCGCCAGCGGCCCGCGCGCGACCCGGTCGGGAGCTCCGTGACCACGGCCGCGGGACCAGCGGACCTGATCGCCGCTGGTATCCCGCGATCGGGTTACGGAGCGGAAGAACGGGGAGAGGTCTATGTAAACAAACCTCTCCCCGCGCTTCCTACACTGACTGTCAGTGATCAGCGGTTCCCTGTCATCGGGAACGCCGATCAATGACGTCAGACGTACAGCCACGCCCCCCTACTGTAAAAAAAAAACACAACACGTCACACTGACTCCTCCCCGCCCCCTAGTGGTTAACCCCCTAACTACAACTGTCATTTACATAGGAATCAGTGCTATTTAAATAGCAGTGATTGCTGTATAAATGACAAATGTCCCAAAAATGTGTCAAAAATGTCCGATGTGTCCGCCAAAATGTCGCAGTCACAATAAAAATCGCTGATCGCCGCCATTACTAATAAAAAAAAAAATATTAATAAAAATGCTATAAAACTATCCCCTATTTTGTAAACGCTATAACTTTTGCGCAAACTAATCAATAATCGCTAATTGCGATTTTTTTTACCAAAAATATGTAGAAGAATACGTATCGGCCTAAACTGAGGAAAAAAAAATGTTTTTTTATATATTTTTTGGGGATATTTATTATAGCAAAAAGTAAAAAATATTGCATTTTTTTCAAAATTGTCGCTCTATTTTTGTTTATAGCGCAAAAAATAAAAACCGCAGGGGCGATCAAATACCATCAAAAGAAAGCTCTATTTGTGGGAAAAAAAGGACGCCAATTTTGTTTTGGAGCCACGTCGCATGACCGCGCAATTGTTAGTTAAAGCGACGCAGTGCCGAATTGCAAAAAAGGGGCCTGGTCCTTTGGCTGCCAATTGGTCCGGGGCTGAAGTGGTTAACCACTACAATACAGGGCACTTTCACCCCCTTCCTTCCCAGCCCAATTTTCAGCTTTCAGCGCTCTCGCACTTTCAATGACAATTGCGCGGTCATGCTACGCTGTACCCAAATGACATTTTTATCATTTTGTTTGCGCAAATAGAGCTTTATTTTGGTAGTATGTATTCACGACTCCGTTTTTAATTGTTTGCTAAATAAGTGAAAAAAAATGCGGAAATTTTGAAAAAAAACTATATTTTCTTCTTTCTATTTTAAAAGAAATCCAATAAAATCAAATTTTGTCATAAATTTAAGCCAAAATGTATTCTGCTACAGGTTTTTAGTAAAAAAAATTCCGTTAAGTGTATAATAATTGATTGAACATAATATGTTCATGGACATATGTACGCAAATGATCATGTACAGATGTGTGCAGGTGATCACGGACATATGTGTGCAGATAATCATTGGGACATGTGATTTTACTGGGACATATGTGGGGGACATGTGTTTTTATTATTTGGGGACATGTGTTTTTATTTGGGGACACGTGTGTTTATTATTTGGGGGGGGCATGTGTGTTTATTATTTGGGGACATGTGTGTTTTGGGGACATGTGTGTTTACACTAGACTGGTGATCAGTAAGTAAAAAGCTGTAAAAAAACAGCTCATACTCACTGATCACCACCTGGCTGCAGTGATCCGCTCTCTTGTCCTCAGCGACGACTTCCGTGTGAGGAGATGAGAGCCGATTGCCTAGCAACCGGCTGTTTGCTTACATCACATGACGGCTGTGATTGGACACGGCTGTCATGTGATCAGGAGGGCCAATCACAGAGCCCTCCTGCCGATCCGAGATGCGCCGTGTCTAGGGGACACGAGCGCATCGGGATCGCGCCGCTGCGTGGGCACGTGCGTGCGCGATCCCCCTTCTTCTGAAGGATGTTCAGGAACGTCCTATCAGAAGTAGAAGGCTCCCACCCGGCCATATATGTGCAGTGGCCGGGTGGGAAGTAGTTAAGGAGAGATGGTAGGGAAGTGCAGGGATTTTTTAAAGAGAGCAGAATGTCATCCGCAAAGGCTGCGACCTCTTATGGTTATTCCTTGAATGTCTGGGTTTTGTCTTAATCTAAAAAATGGATAGTAAAAAATTCAAGCAGTAATGTTCCTGAGAGATAAATTACTAAAAACAGCGCTAAAGTTCCGGTATCAGTAAAAACTTAAACAAGATACTGGGTTCACAATCAAAAAATAAAATGCAAGATAAAACTGAATAAATAAATGTTCGTTATGTGCAGAAAATGGTGGTAAGTGGACAGTTCAAAATCGCATCAAAGTGACTTCCTCTATGTTCAAATGTAGACAAGGTGATATCCCGTGTGACTTGTTTCACCACGTGCGGAGAGAATCCCCCTCAGGGGTTTGAACTCACCAGAAATACAAATTAAACAGGCATGTCAGGTAAAGGTCATCAAATGGTTAAACTGCATCCACTATTCCTCAGCAAAGATGGACACCAATCGGCCTGGTAACCTTCTTAACCTCTCAGCATCACAAAACACCACTGCATCAGGGGTCCAGGGGGGAATTGACTCCAAATAAACTCGCCATAAAAAAAAATAAAGTATTGCACATAGCGTAATTCTGTTTATTTAATTAATAAAACCACCCATAAAATCACCCATATAAATAGCAGCGTACATTTGAAATTCTTTCAGTTATGCAAAAAATCAATCACTTGCGTTTTTGGGTAGTTAGAAATACCCCTCAGCGGCATCCATAGCGCTTCCTGTGGTCTGTGATGTGTCTCTCTAGACACAGGAACAGCTTCCTGGTGGCGGTGGAGCGCAGCTGGAACGCAAGGCGTCACTTCCGGTCAGCGTCGTGTAGGCCACGCCCTTACGCGTTTCGTCACTTCCGACTTCAACAGAGGGCGTGGCTACACGACGCTCGACGGGGCTATTTGTATCCAGCCCCTCTGGGCAGTGTCCAATCAGGGAATAGCCAGCATCTCATTCTAATAACAGGATAGGCGAACCCTGATAGTACTATGCCCGTATTGAGAGCAGGAAACAGCAGTCACGCAGCAGTTGTATTACACATACTGCGTGCAGGAGAAACTAATGAATCAATCGGCAAAGCAGCCTATCAATTCATTCTGAAAAAATGGACTTTGTACATCGGAACACACATGGAGTACTCTTTATGGTTCAAACCAGGCACATGACGTATATACACTAGTCATATCATGTTAAGTCATAATGCGGTGTGCACAAGTTAGTAATACTATCATTGCAGGGTAATTCAAAGTACATAAATGAAACCCAAAGATATGTGTATATATCAGTATTGGGCAATAACTACATGCCGTTCTTAACAGTTGTGTGTCTTTAGAAGGAGTTCAGAACACTCCTGAACGTTGTTAATAGGTGGCATAACAGAAGGAGTAAGCGGATTACAATAATCGGCCATGTAAACAACACCCAAATCGCAAGTAAGTGGGGGTGTTCATACGATATTGAACCAGTAATGGTGTAGTAGTGGTAAATAATGTGTCGGTCCTGTGAGAGGAGGGTCATGTAATATAATATAACCACAACAGTGGGTCATGGTGAATATATCGCACTTAGTGTGACATATAAAACAGAAAGTAAGTAGTAGCATCCGTATAATATTAATAGGGCATCATAATGTGATTATAAGGATAATACACTGAGAGAAGCGGGGTTGGTAAAGTAATTAATAAATTAATAAAATTAATAAAATTAATACAAGCGCATAAGGAACGAAATCAGTGTACTTAAATCTTATAAATGTATAGGAGCATGTGTGGAACTTCCAGAATAAATATTTGGTAATGCAAGAAAATCGACGGGATCATAGATGCGAGCATATATATATATATATATATAATATATAATAAATATACATAAATAATAAGTTAATTAAAGCGATCTTAAAAGCGATAAAACCACAAAAAATCGCATAGAGAATCGCATAAAAAGTCGCATCTAAAATTTACATAAAAACATATAATATATAAATAATGTGGGTCTGTAAAAAACCATTAAAATATGTTTGTAAAAAACCAATAAATATAGAAGATTAAAAGCGGAAGGCATGTAAGATATATATATATATCTATATACATATACAATATAAATCATATAATATAAATATAAACCAATAGACATATAAGAGCTTATATTTGGTTCATAACCATGATTCATGACAATATTTAATAAATCATATTTAATAAATATCACTTAATAAATAATAAAAATAATAATAATAATGAAATGACGTGATGCGAAGGAGCGCTTGAACTTAGTCCTGATACACCTTGATCAATAGTCACTGATGAAGCAATTTATGTCAAGGTCAACGTTCAAGCCTTTTGGCGACAAAGTGTCTACCAAGTATATCCATTCGGTCTCCTTCTTAGATAGTTCACGTACCCGGTTTGAGCCTCTCCAGTTGGGCTTGAGGTGGTCTATCCCCCAGAACTTTAACCCCGAAGGGTCCTGTTTATGATGGTTCTTGAAATGGAGGGATAAATTGTGTTCTTTGAAACCGAGTTTGATGTTTGCCATATGCTCAGCAATCCTGATGCGTAGCAGCCTTTTGGTGCGGCCTATATATATCAGCTTGCAAGGGCATTGGATGGCATAAACAACATATGATGTATTGCAGGTAATAAACTCCTTAATTTTAAATTCATTATTATTAGTTGTAGAGGTGAATGTTTCTAATGCCCGTAACTGTACATTCACCTCTCTACATGCCTTGCATTTTCTGCATGAATAAAATCCGTCTTTATCCCAGAAGGATGGGTGTTTGGATGGAGGATCAAGAATCTTCTTTACGATCTTGTCTGCATGGCTTGGTGCCTTTTTGTAAATAAAACCTGGTCTCTGTGGGAGAGCTGCTTTCAATGTCTTATCCATCAGGAGTACATGCCAGTGGGTCTGGAATATTGCTTCCACCTCTTTGTATTGTGTGTGGAAACCTGACAAGAAGCTCCATTCTTGACTATTTCTATTTCTTGGGGTGGTTTTCTCTTCCAATAGGTTGTTTCTAGGCACCATGGATATGTCATCAATCACTTTATCCAGACATTCTCCCTTGTAGCCCTTCTCCTCAAATTTTTTCTTAATTATAGACGATTGTATATAAAAATCGGACTCTTTAGTGCAATTTCGTCTAATCCTCGTGAATTGGCCTTTGGGTATGTTTTTGAGCCACATAGGGTGGTGGCCGCTCTGTGTTGGGAGGTAGCTGTTGGCATCTGTTGGTTTAAAAAAGACTCTTGTTTGTAGTTTATTGTTTTCTCTAAAAATGGTCACATCCAGGAAATTGATACTTTGTGCGTTTATTTCACTCGTAAGCACAATATTGCTGGTGTTGCAATTCAATTCGGATAAAAATTGTTCCAAAGATGTCAGTGATCCTGACCATATAAAAAACAAATCGTCGATATATCGTTTATATAAAACCAAACTTTCTTTTTTAAAAGCAAAAATGTTCTTATCTTCCCACTCTCCCATGAAGAGATTCGCTATGCTCGGTGCGAATTTGGCCCCCATGGCTACGCCTCTTTTCTGAGAGTAAAAGTTGCCACTGTACCAGAAGTAGTTATGACTTAGACAAAAGTCTAGTGCATATCGAATAAAGCATTTTTGATTGTGGTTTAGGTCATCTCTTTGGCTAAGAGCCCAATTTAGGGCCAGCAGCGCATCATCGTGTTGGATTATAGTGTATAAAGATGATACGTCTGCTGTGACCAGATAGACTTCATCTGTATTACTCAGATCGATGGTTTCCAGATATTGTAAAAGGCTCTTAGTGTCTCGTAAGTATGCTTTAGTCTGGATGACACTTTTTTGCAGAAAGAGATCTAAATATTGCCCCATACGCGATGCGATAGATCCAATCCCGTTTACAATTGGTCTCCCTGGAGGGCACCTAATATCTTTATGAATCTTGGGAAGTGTAAAGATTGTAGGGATTCTACTGCTGCTGGGGTTGAGATATTTACTTTCTTTTATAGTTAGTACACCCAGTGAGCTTCCCAACTGGACAAGAGTGTCCAGTTCTTTCTCGTATTGTGGCGTTGGGTCTCGTTCCAATCTCTTGTAGGTGTCTTCATCAGACAGCATTTCTGACAGTTGGTTGTGATAAAAATCTTTAGTTAAAATCACTACTCCTCCTCCTTTATCGGCTGGTCTGATGATGATGTCTTTTCTCTCTTCCAGTAGTTTTATGCCTTCCTGTATAAACCGAGGATTCACATCTCTTTTTGGTATAACATTTTCAAGATCCCTTAAAACAAGTCCTTTAAAAACATCGATGTGTTGGTTGGCCCCATTCAGAGGATTAAAAAGCGATTTGTTTCGGAGACCGCTGTCCGTTTGCACTGAAGCCAAGCTTGTGCTTGGTTGTGAGGTTTTATTTAAAAAATACTTTTTCATGTTAATCTTTCTCATATATTTACGCACGTCGATAAAAACATTGAATTTGTTAATCGGTCTTTTCAGACCACATTTTAAACCGAGATGTAAAATATTCATTTCCTTATGCGTTAAAATTGTGTCTGTTAAATTAAAAATGCCCCCTAATCCTTTTCTCTCCGTCTTTTTCTTGACCCTCCGTCCTGCTCTGCAGCCACGTGGTCGTCTCTTCTCTGTTCGTGATGTTGTGTGTAGTTCTCCTCCCAGTACGGTTGTTCCCTCCACTGGGGATATTGTGTTGGCATCGGAGGTCAAAATTCCACTACCAATGATCTCATAAGTGGAGATAATTATGACACCGTTGGAGCCTCCCAGGCACCCACTAATTGCTCTACCCCTATCCGTAATGAGAACCACTATGGAAGAGGTTACCCCCCGAGAGGTGGGAAAGGACCCACGATGCAGAGACCACCCCCACACAACTATAGGATTCCCACGCATAACAGATACGAGGCATTAAGCCAACAAGAAAACCGAGAGAGACAACCCTCCCCACGTCCTTTTTTAGGGAGGGGGAGAGGATGGCAAAAACGGGGTCGAGGTTACCCACCAAGAAGAGGAAGACCTCCGATGCCAACACAATATCCCCAGTGGAGGGAACAACCGTACTGGGAGGAGAACTACACACAACATCACGAACAGAGAAGAGACGACCACGTGGCTGCAGAGCAGGACGGAGGGTCAAGAAAAAGACGGAGAGAAAAAGATTAGGGGGCATTTTTAATTTAACAGACACAATTTTAACGCATAAGGAAATGAATATTTTACATCTCGGTTTAAAATGTGGTCTGAAAAGACCGATTAACAAATTCAATGTTTTTATCGACGTGCATAAATATATGAGAAAGATTAACATGAAAAAGTATTTTTTAAATAAAACCTCACAACCAAGCACAAGCTTGGCTTCAGTGCAAACGGACAGCGGTCTCCGAAACAAATCGCTTTTTAATCCTCTGAATGGGGCCAACCAACACATCGATGTTTTTAAAGGGCTTGTTTTAAGGGATCTTGAAAATGTTATACCAAAAAGAGATGTGAATCCTCGGTATATACAGGAAGGCATAAAACTACTTGAAGAGAGAAAAGACATCATCATCAGACCAGCCGATAAAGGAGGAGGAGTAGTGATTTTAACTAAAGATTTTTATCACAACCAACTGTCAGAAATGCTGTCTGATGGAGACACCTACAAGAGATTGGAACGAGACCCAACGCCACAATACGAGAAAGAACTGGACACTCTTGTCCAGTTGGGAAGCTCACTGGGTGTACTAACTACAAAAGAAAGTAAATATCTCAACCCCAGCAGCAGTAGAATCCCTACAATCTATACACTTCCCAAGATTCATAAAGATATTAGGTGCCCTCCAGGGAGACCAATTGTGAACGGGATTGGATCTATCGCATCGCGTATGGGGCAATATTTAGATCTCTTTCTGCAAAAAAGTGTCATCCAGACTAAAGCATACTTACGAGACACTAAGAGCCTTTTACAATATCTGGAAACCATCGATCTGAGTAATACAGATGAAGTCTATCTGGTCACAGCAGACGTATCATCATTATATACTATAATCCAACACGATGATGCGCTGCTGGCCCTAAATTGGGCTCTTAGCCAAAGAGATGACCTAAACCACAATCAAAAATGCTTTATTCAATATGCACTAGACTTTTGTCTAAGTCATAACTACTTCTGGTACAGTGGCAACTTTTACTCTCAGAAAAGAGGCGTAGCCATGGGGGCAAAATTCGCACCGAGTATAGCAAATCTCTTCATGGGAGAGTGGGAAGATAAGAACATTTTTGCTTTTAAAAAAGAAAGTTTGGTTTTATATAAACGATATATCGACGATTTGTTTTTTATATGGTCAGGATCACTGACATCTTTGGAACAATTTTTAACTGAATTGAATTGCAACACCAGCAATATTGTGCTTACGAGTGAAATAAACGCACAAAGTATCAATTTCCTGGATGTGACCATTTTTAGAGAAAACAATAAACTACAAACAAGAGTCTTTTTTAAACCAACAGATGCCAACAGCTACCTCCCAACACAGAGTGGCCACCATCCTATGTGGCTCAAAAACATACCGAAAGGCCAATTCACGAGGATTAGACGAAATTGCACTAAAGAGTCCGATTTTTATATACAATCGTCTATAATTAAGAAAAAATTTGAGGAGAAGGGCTACAAGGGAGAATGTCTGGATAAAGTGATTGATGACATATCCATGGTGCCTAGAAACAACCTATTGGAAGAGAAAACCACCCCAAGAAATAGAAATAGTCAAGAATGGAGCTTCTTGTCAGGTTTCCACACACAATACAAAGAGGTGGAAGCAATATTCCAGACCCACTGGCATGTACTCCTGATGGATAAGACATTGAAAGCAGCTCTCCCACAGAGACCAGGTTTTATTTACAAAAAGGCACCAAGCCATGCAGACAAGATCGTAAAGAAGATTCTTGATCCTCCATCCAAACACCCATCCTTCTGGGATAAAGATGGATTTTATTCATGCAGAAAATGCAAGGCATGTAGAGAGGTGAATGTACAGTTACGGGCATTAGAAACATTCACCTCTACAACTAATAACAATGAATTTAAAATAAAGGAGTTTATTACCTGCAATACATCATATGTTGTTTATGCCATCCAATGCCCTTGCAAGCTGATATATATAGGCCGCACCAAAAGGCTACTACGCATCAGGATTGCTGAGCATATAGCAAACATCAAACTCGGTTTCAAAGAACACAATTTATCCCTCCATTTCAAGAACCATCATAAACAGGACCCTTCTGGGTTAAAGTTCTGGGGGATAGACCACCTCAAGCCCAACTGGAGAGGCTCAAACCGGGTACGTGAACTATCTAAGAAAGAGACCGAATGGATATACTTGGTAGACACTTTGTCGCCAAAAGGCTTGAACGTAGACCTTGACATAAATTGCTTCATCAGTGACTATTGATCAAGGTGTATCAGGACTATGTTCAAGCGCTCCTTTGCATCACGTCATTTCATTATTATTATTATTTTTATTATTTATTAAGTGATATTTATTAAATATGATTTATTAAATATTGTCATGAATCATGGTTATGAACCAAATATAAGCTCTTATATGTCTATTGGTTTATATTTATATTATATATTTATATTGTATATGTATATATATATATATATATATCTTACATGCCTTCCGCTTTTAATCTTCTATATTTATTGGTTTTTTACAAACATATTTTAATGGTTTTTTACAGACCCACATTATTTATATATTATATGTTTTTATGTAAATTTTATCCAAATTTTAGATGCTACTTTTTATGCGATTCTCTATGCGATTTTTTGTGGTTTTATCGCTTTTAAGATCGCTTTAATTAACTTATTATTTATGTATATTTATTATATTTATATACATATATATATGCTCGCATCTATGATCCCGTCGATTTTCTTGCATTACCAAATATTTATTCTGGAAGTTCCACACATGCTCCTATACATTTATAAGATTTAAGTACACTGATTTCGTTCCTTATGCGCTTGTATTAATTTTATTAATTTTATTAATTTATTAATTACTTTACCAACCCCGCTTCTCTCAGTGTATTATCCTTATAATCACATTATGATGCCCTATTAATATTATACGGATGCTACTACTTACTTTCTGTTTTATATGTCACACTAAGTGCGATATATTCACCATGACCCACTGTTGTGGTTATATTATATTACATGACCCTCCTCTCACAGGACCGACACATATTATACCACTACTACACCAGTACTGGTTCAATATCGTATGAACACCCCCACTTACTTGCGATTTGGGTGTTGTTTACATGGCCGATTATTGTAATCCGCTTACTCCCTCTGTTATGCCGCTTATTAACAACGTTCAGGAGTGTTCTGAACTCCTTCTAAAGACACACAACTGTTAAGAACGGCATGTAGTTATTGCCCAATACTGATATATACACATATCTTTGGGTTTCATTTATGTACTTTGAATTACCCTGCAATGATAGTATTACTAACTTGTGCACACCGCATTATGACTTAACATGATATGACTAGTGTATATACGTCATGTGCCTGGTTTGAACCATAAAGAGTACTCCATGTGTGTTCCGATGTACAAAGTCCATTTTTTCAGAATGAATTAATAGGCTGCTTTGCCGATTGATTCATTAGTTTCTCCTGCACGCAGTATGTGTAATACAACTGCTGCGTGACTGCTGTTTCCTGCTCTCAATACGGGCATAGTACTATCAGGGTTCGCCTATCCTGTTATTAGAATGAGATGCTGGCTATTCCCTGATTGGACACTGCCCAGAGGGGCTGGATACAAATAGCCCCGTCGAGCGTCGTGTAGCCACGCCCTCTGTTGAAGTCGGAAGTGACGAAACGCGTAAGGGCGTGGCCTACACGACGCTGACCGGAAGTGACGCTTTGCGTTCCAGCTGCGCTCCACCGCCACCAGGAAGCTGTTCCTGTGTCTAGAGAGACACATCACAGACTACAGGAAGCGCTATGGATGCCGCTGTGGGGTATTTCTAACTACCCAAAAACGCAAGTGATTGATTTTTTGCATAACTGAAAGAATTTCAAATGTACGCTGCTATTTATATGGGTGATTTTATGGGTGGTTTTATTAATTAAATAAACAGAATTACGCTATGTGCAATACTTTATTTTTTATGGCGAGTTTATTTGGAGTCAATTCCCCCCTGGACCCCTGATGCAGTGGTGTTTTGTGATGCTGAGAGGTTAAGAAGGTTACCAGGCCGATTGGTGTCCATCTTTGCTGAGGAATAGTGGATGCAGTTTAACCATTTGATGACCTTTACCTGACATGCCTGTTTAATTTGTATTTCTGGTGAGTTTAAACCCCTGAGGGGGATTTTCTCCGCACGTGGTGAAACAAGTCACACGGGATATCACCTTGTCTACATTTGAACATAGAGGAAGTCACTTTGATGCGATTTTGAACTGTCCACTTACCACCATTTTCTGCACATAACGAACATTTATTTATTCAGTTTTATCTTGCATTTTATTTTTTGATTGTGAACCCAGTATCTTGTTTAAGTTTTTACTGATACCGTATTTTTAGCGCTGTTTTTAGTATTCTATCTCTCAGGAATATTACTGCTTGAATTTTTTACTATCCATTTTTTATATTCTGTATTTATTTAAACAGCTGCTTATATTATATATATATATTCATTTATTTATATATATTTATTACTATTTATACAGGTGTGTCTAGCCACAATATAGACTGTATTTCAAACATCAGGCGCCGAGTAGTGTACATTAGGCCCATTAGCACCTATTTGTATTTTGTCACTGTTAAGACTGAGATGGCCGCTTGACTTGTGAGCTCCTGCGTGCCCGGGACATCCTAGCCTAAACGGGAGCCTACCGCACCTTCCCTGCTACGCACAGGACCACTAGGAGCTCGTCCACCCCCCGCACCCCCAAAGACCCCCATACTCACCTGGGGAGGAACATCCCCGAGATTTTTCGGGCCCAGAAATTACAGGCCCTCGCTCCACCACACGTGCTGCCACAGGCCCAAGCCGCGGTCTCGCCTGTCAGACCACCAGCTATCCTCATGCCGGGAGCGTCCTCCCCCAACCCCAGCGGGGCTCTACCCCCCAGTCTTTTCGACTTGGAAAAGGTCGCCTCGGACATAAAAAGTACAGTTACAGCGGCGATTGCAGATCTAAGGACGGACCTCCTTGCCGTTGCCCACCGCATTGATAGTGTGGAACAGACATCACAGACGCACGCGGCAGCCATCCGCCAGGTACAGTCTGCCTACGACTCTCAGTTAGCACAAGTATTCGAACTCCACAGACACGTGGAGGATTTGGATAATAGGGGACGGAGGCATAACATCAGGGTAAGAGGAATCCCTGAAACTGTGGAGCCGGGCGCTATTCAGCAAACCATCAGCGCTGTCTTTAATGATTTGATCGAACGCCCAGCAGACTCCCCCATTGACATGGAAAGGGCACACCGCGCTCTCCGTCCCCTCCCCCGAGATAACGAACCCCCCAGAGACATAATATGCTGTATTGTCAACTTCCCCCTCAAAGAGGAAATCCTTCGCAAGGCAAGGGAAAGGGGGCGCATACTTTTTAATGGAACTGAGGTGAAACTTTTTCAAGATCTTTCCCAAATCACCCTCCAGAATAGGAGAGCGCTCAGACCACTGTTAGATGCCCTGCGGGCAAGGAATATACAGTACCGTTGGAAATTTCCATTCGGTCTTTCAGCATCCGCCAGGGGGCGCTCTGCACTACTCCGCACGCCGGAAGACCTTCAAGCCTTCTGCGACCAGCTCGACCTACCCAACATCGAACTTCCGGAGTGGTACGCGCTCTATTTCCCAGTGGAACCCTGGCTTCCAGTATCCCTCAACCCGTCGCCGAAAGCCGCCCGCCAGAGATCAAGACGACGTAGACCAGACCCGATGTCTCCGAACGCCCGCTCTTCACGCCGAGACCTGCACCAACGCAGCCCGTCACCTCCTCACATGTGATGCACTCCGCTGGAAGAATGAATGCCTGCTACTCGGACTGCACGTTTCAGACTGTGAGTAACCCTCTACACCCCCCACGCGATCCTCCCCTGACCCTGCCCCATCAGGGACCCCCCGAGACTTTCCTTGCCCCCTCTCTCACCCTCACCCCTCTGCCCTTGGATATGGATCCCCCGCCATGGACCGCGTTGTGATAGACCGGCCTTGCTGAAATGTTATCCCTCCCCTGCATGCTGCCCTGACCATGGAGCCACAGGACAATGTCTCTCAGGCACGCGGATGCCATATCACCCCATCGCAAGCTGACACCCTGGAAACTCTCCCTTGCACTCACACCCTATTAGCGGTGCATCTTGAACCCCACCAGTGCAGAGACTCACAATTTTTCTTGCCCCGCAGCACACACCCTCCACGTTGGAAGGCTGCCTCACGCCCGCGAGGATGGGACTCCTTCTCCTCAGGAATGAGTGCCGGACTCAGGGACTAAGCATTTTCCCCCTTATGCCAGCCCCCGTTGGGAACTACACCCCGTGGAAAGTCACCAGATAAGTGCACTCATGATGCTGCCCCCCACCTTTGGTCCCCAACCTGTTGTGCCACAGCCTTGAGATACAGGCCCCCCCCTGTTTTGGGGACCCACACCCGCGCTGACTTCGGATGTCTTGCCAGGGCCCTACATCCTTAATGCTGAAAACGCATCCACTTCCCCACAGGCAATGTATTGGTTCTAGTATCTGATGCCTCCTCTAAACCCATTGTGATTTATGTATTTATAAACGATTTTATTTTTGTGTTTCTCATGTCTGCTCTTTAGCTCCGGCCTGCTAGCTGCCAGCCCCTTGTGCTGATCCGGTGGAAACAGGGCTTGGTCCAGTCCGACCAAACGATGTTGCCACACGTCAAGACCCGGAGCGCTTCTTCCCTCATCTCAGACTATCACCAGGTATCAGGATAACTCATCTCCCCCCTTTCTCCCAAAAGCCTCTCTCCAATACAGGAATCTATCCCCTGCCCTCACAATCCTCCCCTCCTGTTTCCCCCTCCTCTTTCCCACCCCCCCTTTTTTCCCCCATCTTCTCTCCCCCCCTCCCTCGCCCTCCTCCCCCCCCTCTCATCCTCCCCCCCCTCATCCTCCTCCCCCCCTTCTTCCACTTCCCCCCACCCCTCCCCTTCTCCCCCCCTCTATCCCTTCCGTCCCCAGCCCGCCTCCCTTCCCCTACCTCCCCCTTCCTTCCCCCTCCCCCTCCTCCCTACTTTCCTCCTTTCCTTTCTCCCTATCTCCCTCTCCCTCCCCCTGACCCCTAGCCCCCCCATTTCTCATTTCCCCCCCCCCATGCCCCCTCCATTTCCAATACTACCTTAGGCCAGGTTGTGCCTGATTTGGTATGGAACTGCTTCTCCCCGAGGGCTCTTCTCACAGGATGTTATTAACATAAGTACTGTTTGATGTTCAGAGTTTTAGTTCTTCCTTTTTTTTTTTTGCAGGCAATGTTTACTTGAATTACCTAGGCCTTGTGAGCGGGTTACAGTGTATTATTAGAATGTTTCCCTCCTCAGGATGTATTTTTCTTGTTTGTAACTTTGTAATAGTACATGACATGAGTGGACCTCTTACATAGGTTCTTCCCCATAATGGTAGGCTCCCCAATACGCTACATTGATTCCTATCTCAGATAGGAATCTGCTCCCTTACTCTCTGGACTCCCGGGCCGCAGCCACGCTGTGGTTCCCGTTCAAACCGTATACCCCCACACGGCAGTCTCTCGGAGACGTTGCCTACACACCAGGAACTCCTCTTAGATCCTATAGGTGGGTAGTTAAACTACCTCCACCCCTGGTACATCTTCTCTCTCCATCTCTTTCCCCCCTTCCAAGCTAAGCCTCTATGCTCTTTTTCCCTCCTCCTAGTCACCTTCCCCTCGAATCCCCATCCACTTTACACCCTCCTCTGTCCCCCTAACCCTCCTCTCCCTCTCACTCTCCCCCACCCAACCGGCCCCTCACCCACTAACCCCCTGATTCCACCCATCCTCGTCTCTATTCCTGACCACCCCTAGGGGAGTGACCCTCGCCCACACCTACCCATTACGCTGGGCCCTGCTGCCCTACCAGGTGTTCACCCCGACCAACACCTACCTCCCCCAAAATGGAAAAAAGTAACCCACTGACTTTGAAATGCCTCTCTCTCAACGTGAAAGGCCTTAACATCCCAGAAAAGAGGTCGCAAACACTCTCCGCTCTCTCCAAGCACAAAGCTCATTTCATTTTCCTACAGGAAACTCACTTCCGTTCTGATGCCATACCTAAGCTCTCCAACCACATATACCGCACAGCCCTACACGCCACCAACCCCGACGCTAAGTCGAAAGGCGTATCGA